>WSFP011543335.1:0-11576 GCA_009831015.1 Picea engelmannii | reverse complement strand
AGGCTAAACATTAGCAATCAAATAAACAAGATATTATATTATTATTATATAGCAAAATATTGCTAACCATGTAGCTTTTGCCCCCTCTCGAAGTAGCCCACCACCTTCCACCAAAAGTTGTTGATAAAGGGAAAAGAAAAGACAATAAAACAAACGCATATGCTTTGATAATGCCGCCACCTGAATTTATAATTCAACAAAAGCTTTGAGCAGTACGGCCTAAAAAACTCACCTCTCCTCTCCGCGTCTTTCGGGAGTAAACTATGCTGTAATATCCGTTATTTGACGACACAGAATTCCCCACGAGTAAAAGAAATATCCGTCGGTCAATTACGGAAACGGCTGCACATTCTTGACCGGCCGCTAGCTTTGCCTTCTCATTCCACTATTCAGTAACCGGCAGTAGGCGGTGGCCCACCTTGAGCTTGCCGATTCATCGACATTGACGCGTGTCAGACGGCAGAAGCAACACAATCGGACACAGAAATACGACTCATTTGCAACCACAAAAGGAAACATCCGTTGTCGTGTATTAAGTAAAATAAAATGTTGTTAGAAAAATTAAAATAAAAGAATTATAATAGAAATTATATGTATATGGGATGTGAATATCCTTTTCGTTGTTTGTTTCCTAAAATTCAAGGGAGAAGCCGCTTATTTTCCATCCTGTTACCCAATCCTTGAACGAAGTGCTCCAGTGTTGAAGGCCCTGGGGTTTGAAAGCTGATTGGTAGCAGGGTCTTCGTACCTCCTGGTTTAATTTCTATGAATGACATGCGTCGTGATTAGGACGAGGGGTTTGATATTTCATTGCCAAGGGTTTGAGGAGCCAGGGTTTGGTTTCTTGTTAGGGGAGAAATTGTCAAGCTCCAGACGCCATGGACGCTGAATTATGGGCCGCTCGTGTCACGGCAGCCAAGCGCCATCACGCTGTTCATCATTATCATCATCATACAGGTTTTCTTACTTTTGCCGTGTTTGTTAATTTCGAACTGTTCATAGGGACTTAAAATTTTGGGGGCTTTTGAGTTCTATGTACTGGTTTTTCAAGGCCATGGATGGCTGAAATCTAGCTTATCGACTGGGTCATTTATTAATATGTTCAGTTGTTGGACTTATTTTTAGAAATTATGGCATATATTTTGAGAAAATTAAGTACCTGTTAACGTCTGAACTCATGTAGTATTTGAAGGACTTAGAAGGCAACCCCTGTGGACTTATCGCTACATTTTAACTGAAGTGGCTCTAAGTTGGTCTTACTGTAAAGTTCAATTTTGTTCTATCTACTTTTGGGGACAGTTCCGTAAGAAACTTTATTTTAGATGCATGGGCTTTGCCAATTAGAAGCCCTCTCTGTTTTGTCTGGCCTTAATATACGAGCCTATTAATGTGACCTGCTTCGGGGGCCAATTGCCTTTTGTGGGTTTTCAATTTTGTAGCCTATATATTTTATTTGGGATCATTTGGAGTTCTCAGTAGCTTGTTTTTGTACCTGTGCAGATCGGCAGTTTAACTTTGATGAATTGGAGGGCGATGACGACGTACGGGCGGATTTCACTTGCCCATTTTGTTACGAGGATTTTGATATAGCATTGCTCTGCTGCCATCTTGAGGATGAACATTGCATCGAGACAAAGAATGCGGTGTGTAGAAATTCTGTTCTTATATTTCCTTTTTTTGCCCCTTTTCAGCCGCAGTTACTGTTTTGCCAGCATATTTTTTTGCATCTTTTGTATTACGCATTTTAAGAGTGTATTTATCCGTTCTGGGTTGGCATATCAATTTATTTTAAGACCTTATGAAGATTTCAGTAGGTGACTGATTCAATCCATAGTATAGTTGCAATTGAATACACTCCGTGCCATAGACAATGGGGCGAGTATTGTATAATCAGTTGCTCAGTTCGATCACATTGAACCCAAGGCTATTTTTTGGCATCCACTAACCGATTAGATAAAGCGGTTCTCTGCCTGAGATTTCTATGTACCAAAATTAAACAGTTGCTTGACACTGACCAATGTGACATAACATGGGTCAGCGGAAGTCTGTCCACTTTTAATAAGATATATGTTCTTGTTTTGCTAGCATTACTTTACTTGTTTGAGGATTTTCCAGCAAGAAAATGCCGGTGTATCTGGTGTGCCTTTTCGAGATAGACAGAATTTGGCATCTGTGGTATCGGACATGAAACAATCCATGTTGATATTGTTCAAAAGATGTTTCTTTCAAGTTGCTGTGTCTGAGATTCACAGAAAATTTACATCCATGTTCGTTTAAACAGCTGTTAGTATTTTTAAGTTTGTTAAAGAGTCACTCCTAGGATGAGATGACAGCAAATAGGCAGGTATTTGTTATTGAGATGGTCTGATATGCATTGAAGAACACGTTAAAAATCCATTCAGATAAGTCGTTTTAAACTGTATAATTCGATATGTAATACACATAGGAAAACCATGCATATTGCTGGATGAAATTGCCATTTGATTGTTTGGTCTTTTCATAGTCTTCTTATGACACATGTTTGATTTCCTGCTGACTATTTGCAAGAATTTACGGAATACTTGTTTCTGGCTAAACATTTTTGTTTCCTCAAGCTTGTGGATGTATAGAACTTTCTATAAAGAGCAAATAATCTATGGGTTTGAGGAAGAGAACTTTTGTGGGTCTTCAATTTTATGAAGCTGGGGTGTTAGATGATGTCTCATTTGTATTGCTTCCTGAATATCTTGTGTATTTCTTTGCAGCTATGTCCTGTTTGCGCAGCTAAAGTTGGGAAGGATATGGTTGGACATATAACTCTTCAACATGGTCATTTGTTCAAAATATCCTCTACTGTGATTATGACATGATAAGATATGCAGTGGAATCTGAGTTAAGTTTGAAGTGCTTGGGTAGAGTAGAATTTACATTTATTTTTATTATTTCAGATTCTACTCTCTTGTATCAGCACAGTTGTGTTCCAACTTCCTTGGATTTTCTGTCTGTTAAAAATGTAGAATATATTTGTCAGTGCTCATCCACTTCAATATTTTGTCCATTAAAATTATAGTTCTTGAATAACATGGATGCAAAGGGTGTCACTTTGTTTCCCTTAATTATTAGATACATGCAGCGTAGGAGAAGACTTCGTAAAGGTGGGTTGCCACCTAATTCTACACTCTCTTTTTTGAGTAAGGAGCTTCGGGAGGGGCAGCTGCATCCTCTTCTTGGAAGTTTGTCCTCCCGTGGGGTCGCTGCTAATAGTGCAGTACCAGATCCTCTTCTATCTTCATTTGTTTATAATTTGTCAATTTCTGAGAGTACCGAGGAACAAATAAAGCCAAAAGTATCATCAGAGGAAAGCTTGACAAAAAACTCTCCTGATGTGCAAGTTATGGGCAGGTACAGTCAGGAGTGTATTTTTTTTTTTAATTTTTTAATGCTGATCTTCAATTGCTTAATGATTCTCAATGCTCATGTAGTTTTCTTTCCTATTGTTCCTTAGATTTTTTTCCCATTGAAATGTCTGTTTTATTTTGGACTTATAATAACTTTATGCTAAACATTGGAAAAAAAGCAGCCTTTGTTGCAATGAAATAACCGATCAGCTATCTGAAATGTCACTTTCAGATTTGCCACAGGGAAGAGAGTGCTTAAGCATGTAACATGTTTTATCATCATTTACTTGTTTTTTCCTGTAAGCTATCCACACTATTTCATAGTACTTATTGACTTGAAAGAAAAACTGTACAATATCTATGTTGCTGGTCTGCCACTTGGGAAACCAGACCAGCAACAAAAAAACAATATGTCTGTCCAGATTGTCTTGAGGAGCAGTTTAAACCTTAAACTACATATCATAAAATGCCAAAATCTGAGGGCAAGATAGTAAAGTATGAGAATAGTCTGGCTGGTATACTGATAACTAGGATGAGGAGGGGCCAAAGCCTCACTAGCTCTTAAACTAGAAAGCCTAAAACCCAACAGTCCTTCCATAAGCAAAGATCATCATTTACTTGTTAGAATGCTTTCCGGAAAGTTTATATTTGAAAACACTAACGGCACTGCCAATATAAGGTGTTGAGATGGAATATATTAAATTTGCATATATCACTCTCTATTGATGCATGGTGAAATTACAGATAATATTATCAACTTTCAGTTTACTAACGGTATTACACAGGGATGTAATAGCTATTTGTTATCATCCCTTTTGAAGCAAGTTTAGCCAGCTCTTCCATTATATCACATCTGCAATGATCTGTTTCTCATTTTGGAGTTGAGTTCCATTCTCAATCTCAGATAAGGTACTTGGTTCCAAAGCTGTTGAGTCGTTGTGGAGATGTTATCCCCCACGCTAGCAACTTGTACATGACCATCACTTATGACTGGTGGTTTCTGGCATCTGGGGCATGCAGTTCAAGCTGTTTTCTATCACTGGAATCAAGGTCAGTTAGACCTGTGCTCTTTTTATATTCAGTTGATGAGACCCTGGGTGCAGACGCATATCTGCACTTATTAGGTGCTCACATTTCAGCATGGCATAAAATGTATTGGCTAACTGGCAGGGTTTGACAATAAAGATTTAGGAGTGTCATGGGCCCCTTGAGTTCTCCAAATCAGCTCCAAACACTTCGGTACTTGGTGGGTGCTCATTGAAAGGATTCAGTGAAGGCAAGGCCTCTAGAGAAGGCAAAGAACAAGGCAAAACTGTCAAAATTATGCATGCATCTAGAGAAGGCAAGCCTTCTGTATGTGTATTGACTCAAAGTCCATCACTTAACAAAGTAATCATCCTTGACTGAGACGCAGGAAAATTCGGGAAGCTATTGTAGGTACATCCTCAAGTAGCTTTATCAAATGAACAGAAGAAAACATCACGATTAAGAGTTTGAACCATGGTAGCATTGTTCCGAATGTTGGAAAATGGTAGGGATATAATTCATGAAATATTATGATAACAGAAAAGGAACGTGATGTTCTTTGCATAATAGTTTAAAATTTAGAATTCCATTGGACATATTTATAATCTTCTGCACAAAGAAAACATTTAAGCATACAGAGACTTCATTTTCTTTGCGTTCTTTTGTCCCTCTCTATCTCCTTCCTTTTCTCCCTTTCTCTTCAAATCACGAGATAGATCTATGGTGAACTCTTTAACAAAACCCTTATCCAAGCAAGTAAAAAACAGCAGGTTTGTAACAGCATGTAATGCTTATCATAACTGAGATGAACCCATACCGTAATGTCACTTCAAGAAGGAAAAATCAACTCCACAACAAAGAACAAATATCTACAAGGAGAATGAAATTTCAGAGGTGCTCAAATAATGAATGAAAATGTTTTACAAATGTGGAGTGTATGTGTATGTATACACATCCTTCTTTGCGTGGGGCACTAACACCAAGAAGGTGACAAGGCTGAACTAGTCATAAATAATAAAGTGGGTAACTTATCCAAATGTAGGATTATTATGTTAGGATATTTAGACACTTACGAGTTAGTTAAGATCAACTTGGTCTAATGTGTCTTTAGGTAAAAGTGTGTTTCTTTAGTATGCATTTGTAGTTATGTAATCCGATGATCACGATATGTTCTAGACATAGAGTGATTTGACGACTCATTCTCCTTAATCTTAATGGCTAGATTGATTTGTGGCTTAAACCGTTTGGTCCATGATCTTTATTTAAAGAGCATGGATGATTATTTGTTGATGATCAATTGTGAGAAACTCTTTGGTAAATAAATTTTCTTTTGCATCAATATATTGCCTCAAGTGGCCACGTTGGCTGGGCCCGTGGACTGTTTCCCTTTTCGAGGGTTTTAACCACGTAAAAACATTGGTGTGTTGATTTTTGATCTAGTTGTGTGAGTGGTTACTAAAGGTGTTCGTCATTTGTTGGAATTCTTTGTTTTGTTGAACATGGTATCAGATCCCATTTGAAGATCCGCTCCTGTTGTAGATTGAGATCTTGAAGCCATGTTGCCGCATTTCTCATTTCTGCGATAAGCACACACTTCGAGGTGGAGCTCCAACAACAACAACAACACCCCTAATCCTCCTCCTTTACAATTATGATGTGTTTTGCACTAGCTCACTTCGTTGAAACTTGCTTTATGTAATAAGAGTTCTTGAGTTCAAGTCTCCTATTTTAAGTTACTTTTTGAAAAAGTTCATGCATTTATTGTAAAGTGCATTTCACTTAAACTATGAAAGTGAATCCCTATAAGTAGCCGTCAGACCAGGTATGGAAGAAAACGTAATTCCACACACTTGTCTATTGCATTATAATAAATGTCTATAAATACATTTCCAAGTAACAGTGGGTATTCACCTTCCGTGTGACTCTTCCTATGACCTACGACTCTTCATATTTACAATCATATTTACATAGGCAACACAATCCCAAGGATTATGTGTCCAACATTGCCCCCCTTAATTCAAAGGGGTGTGTGTGAGTCCAAGCATCATTCTGAACTTTTCAATTTTTTCTCTTCCAAACGCTTTAGTGAAGATGTCCGCAATTTGCTCATTTGTGGAACAATGTCTCAAGTGAATAGTTTTGGCCTCTACATGATATCGAATCGATGATACTTTGTGTTGATGTGCTTAGTTTGATCTTGAAATCTGGGATTCTTGGCCAACTTGAATGCAAATGTATTGTCAACTAGAAGAGGAGTAGAATTCACTTGTTTCTCTTGCAAATCTTCAAGTATTTTCCTCAACCACACAATCTCCTTCGTTGCTTCTGCAACTATCACATATTCTGCATCTGTGGTAGAATCTACTGGAATTGACTGTTTGCGTGATCTCTAGGAGACAATTTTTGATCCAAGACTCATGAGATAGCCTGAAGTTGACACTCCATTTTCCTTATCCCCAACAAATTTAGAATTAGAATATCCGATCAGGTTGAAGTCATCCACCTTAGAGTACTTGAGTCCCAAATCCTGAGTTCCCTTCAAGTATTTTAGAACTCTGTTTGCAACAAACTAATGTCCTTCACAAGGCTTTTGTATGAACTTGGAAAGTATCCCAACAACACTTGAAATGTTTGGTTTGGTGGTAGTAAGATAGATAAGACTTCCCACAAGCTGTCTGTACTTGGTTGCATCCTCAAATTCATTCCCTTCTTTTGACGTCAGTTTCAAATTTTGTTCCATTGGATTATAAACATGATTACACTCAGCCATGCCAAACTTGTTCAACAATTCTCCAATGTACTTCTTCTGGGAGATGAATATGTACTTTGGATTTTGAATCACCTCAATGAACAAATAGCAATGAAGATGTCCCAAATCTGTCATCTTGAAGCCTGTCTTCAACTCTTTCTTTATGGATGCAATGTAGCTTTCATTGTTCCCTGTTATCAACAAATATCTACACATACTACAAGATATACAATAGTTTTGCCAACTTTCTTGACAAACAAAGTTGCACAATCAAGATTGTAGTGCTTAAAATTCTATTTTAGAAGATGCTCAGTTAGCTTTTCATACCATTCTCGTGGTGCTTGTTTCGAGCCATATAAGGATTTGATGAGCTTGCATACTTTCTATTCTTGTCCCTTCACAACAAAGCCTTCTGGCTGAGACATGAAAACATTCTCTTTCAAGTCTCCATTCAAGAAAGAAGTCTTCACATCCATTTGATGAATTTTCCATCCATTCTGCGCTGCCATGGAAAATAGAGTATAGATGGTAGCCCATTTCGCTATGGGGGCCAAAGTCTCCTCATAATCAACTCCCCCTTTTTGTGCAAATCCTTTTGCCACTAGCCTTGCTTTGTGCTTGTCAAGTGAGCCATCTGATTTGTACTTGTTCTTGAATACCCACTTGCAACTAATTGGTTTGGTTCCGAATGGAAGGTCCACCAACTTCAATGTCCCATTCTTGATGAGAGCATCATATTCCTTCTGCATTGCTTCTTTCCATTCATTATGAGAAGTGGCTTCTTCAAAGGAAGTTGGTTCAAGGTTAGTAGATAAATTCAACTCACAATCATATGAAACATCCATATCATCTACATCAATTGAGTTTGAATTATCTACATTACCTCCATCTTGTCTTGAGGAAATTCTGGTTCCTGTCTTTCCAACCTCATAAGGATGAACACTTTCAAGTGTTTTTGTGAGCCATTTTGGTGGACGTTTCTGAGATGGTTTAAGTTGCTCAGTTGATTGAGATGGTGCTGAGTTCTCATCAAGACTTAGCTTTTTAATCCTCTCAATCACATAATCCAAACGAACTTCAGGTTGTGATGAAGTGGTCGAAACTTCTTCATGTGGGGGAGATGGTGCTTCGAAAGGAGATTCCAGATATTGACCCAAGATGGGGATCCCCCCTTCAATACGTGGAGTATCATCATCAAATTCATGATATGTCTTTACATGAGTGATTCTGTCTAGATGATCAAGCTGCCTCTCAATAATTTCGTCATTTTTGGAGGATTCAATGAAGCAAGATTACATCTCTGGAGAGGATGAATTTCTTGTTTGTCTCATTGTAAAGACGATATCCCTTGGTGGTATTTGAGTACCCCAAGAAGGTGCACTTCCGACTCCTTGCATCAAGCTTGCTTCTTTGCTCCTTAGGAATCAAGGCACAACAGGTGGGACCAAAGACCCTGAGATGCCTCACTGAAGAAATGCGACCATACCACATTTCATAAGGAGTCTTGTTTTGAAGAGCATGAGATGGACACCTGCTTTTCACATAAATTGCACATAGAACTGCATCAGCCCAAAACATCAATTTTACTTTCTTGAAAAACATCATGAAACAAACCATATTTAGGAGTGTCATGTTCATTCGTTCAACTACACCGTTATGTTGAGGATTGTATGGAACTGTGGTTTGATGCTTAATCCCATGTTGGTGAAGGTAGCTTTCAAATTCAATAGATGTATATTCTTTTCTATTATCAGTGCGAAGAGAGGCAATACGAGATTCAACTTCATTTTGAATCCATACATGAAAATTTTTAAAAGTTTAAAAAACTTGTGATTTATCTTTCAACAAATACACCCAACACATTTTGGTGTAATCATCAATAAATGTCATGATATATCTATTGCCATTTGCAGAAGGAACATGCATATGACCACACAAATAAACAATAATTAGTTCAAGTTTTCTACATTCTCTGGAAGTAGAATCATGAAATGGTTGTTTGCTGTGTTTTCCAAGGATACAAGCATCACATTGCTTCAATTTCCTAGGAATAGTAGGCAAACCGAAAACACCATTCTTTCTCAACAAGCGGAGACTGTCATAATCAATATGGCCAAATCTAGCATGCCACAAAAAACTGGATGGCATTATACCTTCATCGTGATGAGAGAAGTATGCAACGTTTTGTGTATAGGCAGATGTCCCTTTCAACTTTAGCAGTTTCCCATCTTCCATTCCGGTCATGACAATCATGTTGTCAAAATCCTTCCTTATTTCAACTTTACCACCGAACATATGCACAGAGTGGCCTTGCTGTCAGGATGTGCACAAGGGACAACAAGTTCCTTTGCAACTCAGGAAGATAGAGTACATTATGCAAAAGAAAATCAGGGAGTCCAAGAAACTTAAGCCCGATGGTGGCCATTCTCGAAGGTTTGAGACTTGATCTATCTGCAAAATACACTATGCTATCTGCATTTTCATCGAAGTCTTCAAAGAAATCTCTTTGGAACGTCATGTGGGAGGTTGCACCTGTGTCAAGAAGCCATGCATCTCCCCAAGAAGCAACTGAAGTGTTAAACAGTTCTTCAGTTACTCCTACATCGCAATGGGCAACAACGTAATGAGTAGGTGCTTTACCTTTCGTTGGTTTTGAAGTTTTACCTCTGTCTTCTTTTTGATTCTGTCTATCTCTTTGATCTTCTCCCATGGAACTTTGCAGTCAGTTGCTTCATGTGACCGATTCCTTTTGCAATGGGTACAGTGAAGATCATATCTCTGATGAAGTTATGCCAACCCCCCTCACCTTTGAGCTTCTTTCCGCGTCCTTTCATTTCTTACTTGACAGATGAAAAGAAGAAAGCGCCTCAGATATGCCTTCTTCAAGATCGATTGGAGATTGGCAATGGATTCCATTTGTTGTAACGGTTCCATTCAAAATCAAGAGGACATTCTAGCTTGTTGAAGAGTATGGACCGTGAAAATGGTCACAAATTGCAGTCTCTTCCAGATCGTGTGGGAAAGTAGTGTTGTGAAAGATGGCATAATCATTTACGTCGTGACATCAAGAGAGATCTCTGGACTGAAGAACAAATCTCATGTTGGTATGTGTAGATTTGAGTGAGTTCCCAATAAAGAGCCAACCCATTATGTGATTTTCAATCAACAACAAATCTAATTGGGAAAACCCATCTCATCTCATCACTATGCGCATAGGTTGTGGGAATTAACAATAGTTGAGGTTGTAGAAACCATTGGATTGCATTTTGGGTAATTGATAGAAGATAAATGCCTCACTGCTTGAATATTGCAATACGCCAAGAAGCCCCAAGTTTTGAAGCCTACCAATTGCAATGTATGTTTGAATCTTGTGCTAGGGTATACACGTGTGACGCAACAAGCTTGGGTATATGGCTTGGGTATACGACTTTGCAACATGCTTAGATATACGGCTTGGAGGCACCAACGATAATTAAAGCCGACCAACAATACTCTTCACGTTTGAATCCATGCGTTTTGACGCTCTACAACAGGCTTGAGTTATAGGATCACTGATCGCACAGATATTGAAGATAAGTGCCTTAGTTTACCAACAACCAAGGATCTAGGGTGGCGTGAGCATGGAGTAGTCGACGGGGGCGTGAGCAATGAACGATTCCACAAAAACAACCACCAACGTAATGAGGAACAACCGAATGAGGTGAGAAGGGTTTCACTTCGATGGTTTAGTGAACTGAATGTACTACGAATTGGCACGCAAATGGATGGTATGCATGAGTTAGAGTTTCGTTCACAGAATGCAGAAGGACTGGTAGGCAAAGAGGAGGTGTTTTTTGTTCACAAGAGGAAAGGAAATGCTAAGGAATCAAATCATGGAGTTATCCCAACTCTGATACCACTGTTAGGCTAGGTATGGAAGAAAACGTAACTCCACACACTTGTCTATTGCATTATCATGAATGTCTATAAATACATTTCTGAGTGACGGTTGGTATTCACCTTTCATGTGACTCTTCCTATCACCTATGACTCTTCATATTTACATAGGTCCCAAGGATCATGTGTCCATTAGTAGCTTTAATATTTATTTTTTAGTTACTTTTTGCATACAACTTTAATTTACGAAGTAACTTCATTATAAAAGTGATTTTCACTTATTTTGTAAAAGTGTGTCACTTCATAAAGGAACTTAGTTGTAAAATGAGCTTATAGGCAAAGTTAGAAAATGAAGGGAATTTTGTGCCCCCTTTGTAGCTTGTTCACAGTGAGTTGTGTGGTCCGCTTTCTTCTCCTTTCTTTGGGTGCACGTACTTCTTAACTTTCATTGATGACTTCTCTAGATGCACTTGGGTTTACTTTTTAAAACTTAAGAGTGAAGTTTTTGACAAGTTTTTGGCCTACAAGGCCCTTGTAGAAAAATAATC
>WSFP011543334.1:0-11576 GCA_009831015.1 Picea engelmannii | reverse complement strand
CTATCAACAAGATCCCAAACTTCATTTTTGTAAGTCCTTAACCTATGGTGTTTATCTTGATATAGATTTTTGATTTGATGGAAAATTAATTCAGCATCTCCAAACAATACTAGCTCTTCAATCCTCATGTCTTTGGCAGCCCTCAAGCCCAAAACAAGAGCCTCATATTCTTCCACATTGTTTGTAGTTTCAAATTCAAGCTTGTAGGATAAAGAAATGATCTCTTGAGTAGGGAAAATGAATACTACCCCAACACCAGAACCTTCTTTAGAAGAATCCCCATCAAAAAACATCTTCCAAACAGAGGTATTAGAAAAAGACTCTTCACAAGTGGTAATGGAATATTTTATGATTTCAATAGGAGGTTGAGGAGCATAGTGAGCTACAATATACTGGATCCTAAATCAGTATCAAGTGAAAAAATAGGATGGTTGGTGGGATTTGATTCACAACTGATGATGTAGGATAATTGAGCCTCCCTGTAAATCCTTCTATGTTCTCCTCCAAACACAGGAATGGTGGCATATGAAAGGTCCATTTGCAAGGTTCCACCTAGTCTTTTTATCCAAGATCTTGACAAGAGAATCCCAAACTTAGGGGGGACATCAGCCACCACAATATCCATGACCACACTTTTCATTGGCAACTGAAACAAGGTAACAACCAGATAATTGATAACCACAAGACATTTCACTTTCCTAGAGTCAAAGGAGAATAATTCATGGTAGGTTTTTGTAATTTCCAACCCAATATCATCCATGATTGTTTTAGGCATGAGATTGTGAGATTCCCCTGAGTCCATCAAGCAGTTGTGCAACACTTTATCATGAATGTTCAATGATGTATAGAAAGGAGGGGAAGAGTCATCTTTGTATTCTACCAAAGGTCCCAGAATAACTGTTGGTTTTTAATCTTGGAGATTAATTGAATCTGTGGAATTAAAAGAAGGCTCAGGCTGCATCATTTTATAAAGGTATCTTTTAAATTCCTCATTATTAATTAGCTCCAAAAAAGGTACAGGTATTTTGATGTTTTGGATTTCATTTTCAAAGATAAAGGAGGATGGGTATTTCAAAATCTCTTTAACTTCTAGGGCAGGGATCTTAACCAATGTTTCAGATATTTACACATCTTTTCCTTTGTTGCTAGTCATCACAGACTTATCAGAATTTTCTATTTTAGTAGGTTGATTAGAAGTGTCAATATTTTCCTCTTTATTTTTGGACCTTAGGTTGTATCTATTAGGATTGTCATTTGTTTTCTCTTCTTACTCAATTCATTTAATTGACTATCCATGAGAGACTCCTCATATGCATATTGGTTCAAATGAGGATATGAAGAGGTGTCATCAAGACAATGGATTTCAAGATCACTTTCTTCATCCTCTCCTTCTTCATCAGCAAGAAGGTTTTTTTGGAGAGGGGTTTAAACTTCTTGATCATCCCTATCCCTATTTCTTAGATATCTTTGGAGGACCTAAGGGGCATTATTTGGTCTCCTGAAATTACCTCTATTGTCATCATTCTATGTGTTTCTATAGTTTTGTTTTCCTTCAAGTTTCAACTTCTCCATTTCAACAGAAAATGATTTTACCAATTTTGTAAGTTCATCAACCTGAGGGTGGAAAACATAGTATTCATAGGTTGAAGCTTCAGCCCTACCTTTCCTTCTATCTCTATTAGACTTTCCTCTGAGTTTGAAAGCTGCCAATATATTGGATTCTACTTCTAAAGTTTCATCTTGCATATGAGATAAAGAGGTATATCTTCTTTCTCTCAACAGGAGGCATAACTCAGGGTCAAAATCACTGGCATAGGTAATCTTGGCAGAGGTTTATGTCGGATTTATTTAAGTGGGAATATTGTTGTACATTTTATTGAATCTCTATGAGAAGTCAAAAACAGATTCCCTGTCTTTCCTCTTAAGTGATCCAAATTATGTAATATAATAAAGGAAATCCTTTTTATCCCCCCAATGACTGAAGAAGGCATCATCCAAAGATTCAATCCCAACAATAGATCTAGGATTCAAACCCCTAAACCATTTTCTAGCCTCACCATCAAGGATCTGTACAAATACTCTCATCCATACATCTTCATTTCCAATGTTAAGATTATCTACATAACTATAAAACGTTGCAAGGTGTTCTTCTGCAGTTGTGTCTTCCTATCCAATAAACTTGGGCATGTACTTAATGTAGTATCCAACTGGGAGAGCATTCATAGGCTAAGGTAAGATAAGAGGGGCATATCTAGCAACCACTATGACATCCATCCTATTTCTAGGAAGATTAGCACCTGCCATTGGGTTGTGAATTGTAGGGGAACAAGGGGGAGATGGAGTTTGGATTTTTGGGGAAAGAGGAAATTTGGATGGAGAGGTTTTAGTTTTCAGAGGAAGAGTTTGAGTTTTTGGGGAAGATGGTATAGGGTCCAAGGGAAAAGAGGCTTCCTCTTTTTTAGTCTGAGTAACTTTGACAGGAGGAGGACTAGGAAAACCCAAAGTAGGAAAATCTTCAAGACTCTCAAGTATGAACCACTTTACAATATTAGGAGAAAAAGGGTTTCAAAACTTTCTTCTTTGACTTGAGGGATAAAACATGAATATTCAACATGGAAATTTTCAAAATCTAAACTTCTAGAAACTTTAGTAGAAGGTAAAATAGGAGGGTTAGATATGGCTACTGGAGTTTTAAAAGTAGAATCATGCAAATGACCAGAAGTACCTAGTATAGTAGTTGAAAATCCTTCTTGAGAAGCCTTTCCTTTTTTGAGAATATTCTATGATTCAGCTTCAAGTGTTGCTAGAGGTAGATGGGGAGTAGACCTCGTGTGTCTTCCTTTGGGAGCCACAACTAAAATAGTGGAGTCGCCAGGTGAAATATGCAATCTTCAATGTACTAATTTATAATGCACCTTCAGAAACAATGTTTCTTTGTCATTCAATACCACATAAATGTTTTCAATTTGTTCCTCAGAAATGAAACCAAGAATGTTAGAACTGAGAATCACCCTGCGATTACAAGTCGATAAGCCTAGTACCCATCAAAATATTTGTAAATGTAAATGAGTGATTAAAGGTCAAATGGACAAAAATTAGAATAAGGATGTTTTAACTTAGAAAATATGGGCTAGAATGCATAAGCAAATGAGGTATTGATTAAATTTAGTCAGTGGTTTGGAATAAAAGTGAATAGGAGGAAGACTTAGTGAGGAAAATGGAAAGGTATTTTCTTAACATCAGGTCTTCAAGCATCCAAGAGAAGAAAAACTCATTCACAAGAACTTCTTGAACTTAAATTCTAAGAACATTGAAAAACATTCATAGCAACATTATAATCAAACATTCATCATAATACAACCACAACATCTAAAATGGATCATCCAATAATGAGTATTTTAGTATAAGAGGAAACAATATGATAAAAAGGAACTGACTTCTATTAATCAAAATGTATCATGTCCAAGACATAACCAGAGAACAATTTTACTTAGTCAAAATATTACAATCAAGGAGCCCTGCTCAACAATTTGAACCTCTCTAATCATTTAGAATATGTATTTATAATAAAAAGAAGAAAGGAAACAAATAGAGGTGTGAGGTGGCCTTCCTATCCTAGGATTCTCCAAAACAACTAAAATTATAATACCCGTGCTAATAGATCTTAACAAACTACTACAATTTAGGATCCATGTTGGTAACCACTCCAACAAGAATTAAATGACATGTCTCCTATATTAGGCACATTCCTTTTCAGTGCCAAGTGTCCTCCAATGGTCGTGTGTTGCTTCCATGCTTCCATCTGTGATCCTTTCTTCTCTCCACATCATCAACAATCAATAAGGAGTCATGAATTCAAACCTTTGATTGCAAGGGCCAGTTCATAGCGCTATTTTGTAACGAATTTGGTAGCCAATTCTATAGCGTCGTTTGCAAAACAACTCTGCATATTCCATAACACTTCCTATGAAATATATATGCATATTTTGTAGCACCACTCTTGTGTATTGACTGTGCAATTTCTGTAGTGCCCCTCCTGAAATAACTCTGGAGATTCAATAACACCATCCATCAAATAGTTCTACAGATTATGTAACTCCATTGTTAATTTTGGCTAGGAGATTTCGTAGCGTAATTGCAGAACATCCTGTATATACTATTCCATAGCACCATGGCGCTACGAAATCTCTGTGTTTTTTCTATGTGATGAAATCAATTCTTCAAAAAACACAAAAAACTTAGTTGATGGACTAGGAGCCTGAAGATTCCTGTATAGGTGGAAAAAAATCACACTTCCTTGATCATTTCAAACTTTTCAAAAAGAGATCACCAACAAAAATGGATCTATCACCCCCCAACTACTTCATCAATCTATCACTCCTCCTTGTTTGAGGAGAACTTCCCTCTATCATAGCAACATCTTTTTCTTTTGCAGGGGTACTTCTCTTAACTAATGGTTCATATATTTCAATTTCATCTTGTACCAGAACATTTAAGTTTCTTTGTGCCATGTCATCCTTAAAATGTTGCAATTCCTCCTTGAGCTTTCTTTTTTGGGATTGAAATCTTATGTTTTGCATGTACAAGGTCTTAAGTTTCCTATGGAGAGGCAGGTCTCTTCCTAATGAAAACCTTGGAAGGTTAGGAGTTTCAATGTACATTTCCATGAGTTCCTTCATCTTTCTTCTCTCGATCAAAATTTCTTCCTTCAAACAAGAAACCTCTTTCCTAGCCTCCCCGAGCTGTCTGATCAATATTTTGAAAGTGGGATTACTAGGTGGAGTGTTGATGTTGATCACCTAAATAGGTTTCTCAGTGGCTTTACCTTTATATTTATGATGAACAACAGCTTTGTCTATCACCTCAATAGGATTCTAAAATCCTATACCCTTATCATTCTCTTTTCTTGGAAATGAATCCTTGGGTAAGACTTCACTTCAACAACTTCCTTGAGGGATGGCGATCTAGTAAAAGGATTCTTGATTATGATCTTAGCTTCTAGAGCAGGTGAATGGAAATGAAACTTCCTTCCCCTCTTGGTTGTGGTTTTGGTGGATGAAGGGACTTCTTCCAATTCAGGTGCAGGAGGAGGTGAAAAATATCTCCATGGAGAGTGATGAACCTCCCTTTCTTCTGCTTCAATTTCCTTGGGTGTTTCTTTGTCTTGATTAATGGGTTTTATTTTTCTCTTCTTGCTTGTTGTTGCTGGGGAAACACTACTAGATGGAAAAGGGATTTTCATCCTAGATTGATGGGTAGAAGCTATATCTAGATGCATATGGGCAGAGACAATTGATTGTTCCCAAGGAATGTTCCTTTTCTTCAACACTTCCATCACCAGCATCCTGATAAACCCAGAGTGAAAGACACTAGTGTCCACAGCCTTAGAATTTGCTTGGATTCTATCAGACATTTTTCTCATACTCCTCAAAAGATAAAAAGGGATATTCATTGCATCCTTACCAGTGAAATGTAGAAAGAGTCGTATATGATACTGGTATAGCATGTTAAGCCTTCCCTCACATGTAAAATATCTCTGGATGATCTTCATCATTTTATCAAAGCCTTCAAATAGGTGGCTCCTAGGCACTCCCTTAAACAAATTGTGTTTCTAATAGTCTAGTTTAAGGAATTCCTTGGAAAAGGAAACATTGAGGATCATGGATTTGAACCACCTCTCACCAGTATTAGGTATCTGAGTGGTTGCTCCCATAGAGGCCTCAGATACCTCAAATTCAAGGTTTCCCACCTTGGTCTTAATTCCATCAAAGTGTAATTCAATCTACCTTGCTACTTCAGGGTGTCCTCTCTACATGTTTTGACAAAAAAAGAGGCAACCAACCCTTTGGAAAACCTTCCTGACCATTGGCTCAACATCAAACAAGTGCATGTCAGAAGGTTCAGTCCTGACCACACTCTCTCCCTTGTGAGACTTCTTCCTTTGAGGTGTCTTCGTGGATTAATCAAGGGGATCAAAGGCTTTGATGTAATGAGGATTAAAGGAACCAAACAGAGGTAAAGATATATGAGAATTGATAGAGAAAGGAACTCTGAAGAAAAGTATGTAGGGATGCACTACTCAATTTTATGCCACCATACAATAGTCATCAAAGATTTAAAAGGTAAGGATTGTTATTCTCCTTGATGCCAGCAGATTTTCGGATAAAACGAAGGATGACATAGTGAATAAAAGAGGTTAATGCATAGATCTTTGTGAATACAGAATATGGCACTGACAAGTCCAAGTAAAACACAAAACTGAGACAGGGGATCTGTAGTGTAGTTTTAGCAGTGACTTTTTGTAGCGCAGTGTGGACAACAGGGCCAAGTGAATGAATGGGCATTCAAGATTTAGAAGCAAAATGGCTTGACCTCTAGAATAGGTGAAATTCAGTTGGAAAATGACTATGAAGTCTATTGAAGAATAGATACATATGAAAATGGATGAGAGAGAATGAAGTCTATAGTGCCATGCACTACCAAAAGATGAGGTAGGGGTATCTTAAGACTTTCCCATGCAATTGAAAGGAATCGCAAAATACCTGGAGATTATTGTTGATGATAGAGGATCTGCAACAATATATGGAACTTCTACATCCACATCAGCCTCCAATTTATCTTTGACAGCCGATCCCATAGTGATATCTACAGCTTGTCTAAACTAGTGATTTTAGCAGCACCGAGCTTGAGAGAAAAATTCAAATTGCTTAAACAGTTAGCAAGCTCATAAATGACCAAATCTAAAATATTCCTTTTAAAAAACAAGGGTGCTGAAAAAAATGGAAATCATGACATCAGCTTATTATGGTGAATTATGGTAAAGGAGCATAGGATAAAGGTGCACTACAGAAACTCCTAGTGAGTTGGCAGTGCCTTTTTCAACATTTTATTTGACCCCCTTAACAGACATAGGGACAACATGGAAAGGATAAAGAGCATAATTGGATAGAGTGATTTGTCAGGTCGTTAAGATCATGGGGTTGATAGTTCTTGGTGTCAAGTCAAAAGGTGAGTCAAAGACATGAACAATAAACTGAACCTAGGCTAAAATCATATGTGTGGGCCAAAAATTGAGCCAAAACCAAAGTTTTTATTTGTTTAGACTAACCTAATAAAATAAAAAAATAAAAATAAAAATAAAACCTATAGACTAAAGGATAAAAATTAAAACCTAAGGGATAAAATACCCAATACAACTTCATGTGATAACAGGAGGAAAATGTTTCACTTGTGGAATAGATACCCCAACTAGTTGATCTTAATTCACTCTCTAATCCACCAGAAATTGAACCATTGATTTCACTGAATTCCCTCACTGGATTCTCTTCTCCCTGAACCCTCGAGTTAATTGGTTACATTAAGCATTGGAAAATCATCATCCTAGTTGAAAGTGGAAACACCTATAATTTTATCCATCATTGCATTTTCCAAGAAATCAATTGCTATATCCATGCAATAAATAATTTTCAAATCATGATTTCCAATGGTTGCTCCATGAAATGTGGGGGATGTTGTGAAAATTTATGCCTCCAAATTGGTCAGTACCACCTGAAATGCCATATGTTTTCTATTGACATTTGCGATTGTGAAATCATACTTGGTGCGGAATGGTTATGCACTCTCAGCCCCATTCTCATGGATTTTAAGGAATTAACCATGCAATTCCAACAATAGGGAAAACATTATAAGTTCCAAGGTATCACAGTAGGCTCCACTAAGATCATCAATTCCCATTGAATGGAAAATCTTCTCATAAAAGGTCATTCTAGTATTATTTCCCAACTCCATTTCATTCAAGTTGTTGAGACACCCTCTGTGCATCCCGACCTCCAATCTATAATCTCTTGACACCAGGATATTTTTACCAATCCCCATGGACTTCCCCCATCCTGTGGCATCCATTATTATTCCATTCCTCTCGTACTAGGTAGTATTCCTCTCAATGTTCACCCTTATCACCAACCCTTTGCCTAGAAGAATGAAAATGAGAAAATTGTTCAAGAATTTCTAGAAGCAAGTATTATATGTCTTAGTACCAACCCATATTCTTCTCCTATGGTCATCGTACTCAAGAAAGAAGGAACTTGGCACATGTGTCCTAATTTATGTTCCTTCAACAAACTCACAATCAAATACAAATTTCCCATTCCTGTCATTGATGACCTATTGGATGAATTGAGTGGTGCTTAGTTATTTACCAAACTTGATCTTCATTCTAGCTACCACCAGATATGTATTACAGAGGAATGCATACCCAAGATTTTCTTTAGAACTCATGAGGCTCACTATGAGTTCTTGGTCATGCCTTTTTTCCTGTGTAATGCCCCCTCCATTTTTGAAAGTCTCTTGAATCATTTCTTCCTTCCTTTCCTCCATAATTTTCTCTTAGTTTTCTTTGATGATATTCTCAAATATAGTAAAACTTGGCAAGCCCATATTTCCCATGTGGATCAAGTTCTTCATCTATTGTCTAAGCACAAAAATTTTCTCAAAAAATACAAATGTTCTTTTGGCGCTTCTAGAGTTGAGTACCTAGTTCATATTGTAGGAAAGGATGGTATACGGGTGGATCCTAAGAAAATTAAAGCTATGAAGGATTTTCCTCGCCATAAAACTATTATAATATTGTCTAGTTTTTGGGTTTAATGGGATATTATCGCAAGTTTGTTCGGAATTATGGAAAAATTGCAACTCATTTCATTGTTCTTTGTTATCAGTGAAAAATTGTCTGCAGCATTGCACACAATGGTTGAAGAAAGATATCAATGAAAGCAACCATTATTCCACCTACAACACCAAAATCCATCAAAGGAAAAAAAATATATATATACTTGGCTCAAAAATCAAAGTGCCCAAATTGACCAAAGGAAGCATGTGCACAGTGCGCAGAATGCGCAGGCTAACACAACCCTCAGCACACACTGTGTGCAAGATGTGTGACTGTCTATGAGAAAATCCATGCACTTCTATGAACAACGCATTTATGAATCTTTTTGACCTCTCAACCACTTCTAGTCTGACCCTCAACATGATTTGACACTCATATATGAGAGAAATCTATCTTGGAGGATGGTCAAGGGCTAGGAAGTGCCCTAAAAGGACCCTTGTTCACACTATGAACCAATTATATCTTTCCATGAATGGACACTATAAATGTGTGCCATGGGTGTGCTAGAAAACTAAGAACTTCAAGGTATTGTTATGCTGCAAGAATTCTTCTTTGTGAATCCTCTTTTCTCTTTGAATCATTCAAGCACTATAGAAATGGCCATTCCACACACCTCTTGAGGGAATTCACATTGTATTTCTTCACCATTGTCACTTGCCATTGCATGAAGAGAATAGCTCTCTATTAGGGAATTCAAGATCCCTCCCAAGGAGGAAGAGGGGACTCATAAATCCCTCCCTTTCTCTACGGTGTTTATCCTATCAATATATTGATCCATTGGTAGCTATATATTGGTCATTTTTTTCTTTTCATGGTTTTTTTTCTTCCAAGCTTCTCTAACATTTATTTCTTAGTTGTTTTTAGTTTTTATCTCTTTGTTTCATGTGTATTTGGTTATCTAATCAAATCACAAACTTTTGTCTTGTTTAGATGACTCAACTAAGCATGAAAGTGTTGTGTTTTTTATCACCCATGTGACAAAACCAACACAATAGACTGATGACCATATTGGGGATCAATATCAAATTACTCCCTATTCGAGTCTTAAGAGCATTTATGTTTTATTGTTTTGATATGCAGGTACCAAAACCGGCCTAGCCCAACCTTCCAAAGTCAAAATTCATAGCCAATGAAAGAGTGTTTCACTTGGAAATTTATTTCCCGACACGTGACAAGAAGTGCACGGATTTCAAGTCCCACAGACGTGCATTGTGCGCGTGAAATAATTCCTTCCTCTATGCACTTTGCACCCTCTGCGCACCTGTTAGAACTATATCTTGTGCATAATTTCATTTTTCTCAAATTGTAAGGGTTTTTATGAATGGTTTGAGGGCCCCTAGCCTTTAGAGTTTAATTTCCTGCACTTTGTAAAGCAACTACACTTCAGTTAGAATCCTTTCTCACAAGAAAGGTTAGCTAACATAAGAACATAGGGGTAAAAAGAATCACTATTCTTCTCTTTTCTTTGTTTCCACATGGATGGCTCATTTGTACTTTAAAATTTTGAGTTGAAGTTATTTCTTTTTCAAACACAATCAATTAATTTGGGACTAGAAATCAATTTTAACCCTCAAGTATGCTCTTCCCCTGCACCCTAGTGTGATCTCGGGAATCAGAAAAGGTGTTTGAAAGGACATTTCATCTCCATCAAAAAAATCATTAGGAGAGGAAAAATCCCCCCTATGGCTCCTCTTAGTTTTGGAAATCATCATAAAGCTTTGTAAGGGCCCATACATTCCCACATGTTTGCAATCTTAGGATATTTTCTAAAAACGTTCTTAGTTTAGATAATGTTGGTCCTGAGATTAAACTTAAGGCTCAAAGAATAATGTTAGGCATCAGGAAAGTTTTTAAGAGAGAGTGTTTTTAAAGAACTTTTCCTACCTTAGTTATATGAGAAAAATTCCTTAAATGAAATTAACAATTCGACAACACAAAGGTTGTATTTTGTGTTTGAGTTAAAATTGTAATATTGAATGGTGTGAGAGAAAGATACAAAACTGTAAAACAAAGCAAGGCATCAATTACTAAAGAATCTCACATTGTTGCAGTAGAAGAAAATAGATAGTGTAACCATGAATAAAGCATAAAATACAGTAACCCACACAACAAGCAGGTCTTGATCTACTCATAGTAAATGCAGAGGAAAATATGCTTACTTAATAAATTACTAATACAATAAGATTATAGTAGTTATCGTACTAAATTGAAATCAAACATTTATCAAGGAATACATAAAGAAATATTGAGAAATGGAAAACAAAAGAAGCACATAACCCAGATTGAACAAAACTTGGAATATATGTCTTCACTTGTATTAATACTCTATAAGGAGAGTTTTCTCTATTACAATTGGAAAGAAGCATCCTTCAATAGATATTTATGTTGATTAAGGTTGGTTGTTATTGATGTCAACCCTTGAAGAAATCCCAGTGGAAAAAAGGTTTGGGTAATGGACCTAAGTTTGTTTGATGTAAATATGACTCATTATTGTCTTGTCATGGTTGATAATAAGTACAGATGGATGAACTCCAAAGTGGTCCCCTTATGGTGAAATCCCTCATGGGAAAACGCTTTGTGGATTGAGTTATCCTATAAGTATGGTTAGAGAACCCATGTGTATTTGTGGAATAATGAGATGAAGGTAAGTGAATTTTTCAGTGAAACTATCCTATATGGATAGTTCTTTTCATTCCATTTCCGGTGGTATGTGGAACGTCACATAACTCCTCACGGTTAGAGAGTTATGGCCATGAGAAGTTGGAGAACCTACATTTGGGTAATGGACCCAAGTTTGTTTGATGGATAACGGTAGAGTTTTGATATATTTTCAAGTAATATTATTTTATATGGATATTAAATGTCATTCCATTTATGGTGGTATGTGGAACGTCACATAACTCCTCAC
>WSFP011543326.1:0-11121 GCA_009831015.1 Picea engelmannii | reverse complement strand
AGATGGTGGGAGCGGACGATGGCTCTGCAAACCCCCCTTGGTGGCTAACCAAAACCCATGAATACCGGCTTGCTAAGTTGCCCCATCAATCACCCCAACAATGGTCAAGAGGATTAGTGTAAGATCCAAGCAGTCATCCGAAAGGAAAGGAACCTAATGCATACATAAGAAGGTTATAATGATCAAATATGACACATACCATGATACCTCGGACCAATTACCTCATGGAGCAAGAGTCCTCTCTGATGCAAGTCCAGGCCGGTAGTGATGGAGGCTGGTACTGCTGACAGGACAAAGCTGACTGAGAAGAAGAAAGATGGGCCCTCAAGGGCCATGCTCAAGTCGCTCCTGCTCTCGGTACTCCATGTCTAGGACCATGTGCGCCTCGAGACATGATCTCCTAGTTATCCCTAGATATCGGGGATAACAAGTCCAAACCCTAGCTAAGAGATATTCCAAGCCAAAACGTAACTGCTAGTTGCAACAACTACACCGACAGCTCTCCTCAAACTTGCGCACAAAACTGGGCACTGCAGTGCGCACAAGTGCTGCTCCGCAAATCTGAGACTGCCTTCCAGAATGAGAACCGGCCTCCTGTATTTATACTAATTTTGGCTAACTGCCTGGGCCGACTTCTCATTCTGGGTATTTGTCTGTTCAGTATATATTATTATTTATGTCCTACTTCTTCTCTTGGAGGCTAATAACCTAATATAAATTATCTTCTTGAGCCGACAAGTCTTCTAGGGTTATTATCCAACTCATTAGGGTTTCTTCTTGCTTCTCGGAGTATTCTATCCTTGTCAGGTTTACACGTGGAGGTAAATACCTCCCGCAACTACCATAATATTAACAGGACCCTCCTATCATGTTGCAAGCCGATCACTTCAGGGTCCAATATGACGAACATCCCCCTTTCTTCATGACCTTGATAATGAATAATAAGAGCCTCAACAACTGCATGCTGGATACAGGGGTCAATGCCAACATGATGTCCCTCAAGGTCATGCAACAATTAGGGTTGAAAGTCACACGAGCTTACAAAAATGTGTGTGGATTTGAGCCTAAAGCCATACCAACACATGGGGTAATTGAGAATGTCCAAGTTTTCCTTAAAGATTACCCTGAAAAGGTCATCCACATGGACATAGTGGTCATAGACGTCCCAGAGGTGTGGGTGATGTTATTATCCAGGAAGTTTGCCTCTGAATTGGGGGGTACTCTTGAGATGGACCTCACTTATGTGAATATACCCTTGAAAGATGGAACTATTGGTTGTCTCCAGAATGTGCCTGTGACTACAATTCATGTGCAAGAGCCTATTGTTTCCAACAAAGATGACCAGGCACATGATGAGATCATACAAACTCTTCATAAGTATTTTCCAGAAGATATGCCTTTTGCAATAGAAGAAGATTTTGATCAGATTAAATGGCCCAAGAAAGAGGAATATCAACAACTCCTAGACAAGTTCAAAAGCAAGGAAGCCGGGACTGTGAAGATATTAGAGAAAGCAGAACATGATGTACAGATTTGTCCGTCCCAACAGGAAGTGTTTACAACAGAGTCCCACTCTCCTTGTTATGAACATAAATATACATATACTATAGATATTCATAACATAATAATTAATAAATAATAATTATTAATAATGGAAGGTCATGTCTCAAAGGACATGACTATTGGTAAAGGGCACCCCTGCGTGGGTATATAAACGAGCTCTCATTCTCAATTGTAATTATCTTATTATATCTTATTATTCATTCTTATTACATATGTATTTGTCCATATGGATTTGATTACTATATTTCAAATATTTTGGATTATTCTTGTGTGAGCGAACTTTTTTCGTTTCATTTGGTATCAGAGCTTCGTTTTTCTGATCCCGGCCTTTGGTCAGTGTCATTATTAGACCTTGTCTGAACCGGTTTTTGGCCAACCATACTTCATTCAGAGTTTCTCTGATTATTCTCGATCTTTGATCAAATCAGGCTTTTAGCCACATATCTGGTCTTTGACCACAAATCAGGCCCTTGGCCACTTGCATTTCTGAATTTATCAATTTGTTGCAAATTCAAAGAGAATAACACAGATTCGTGAGAAATATTACTCCACTGCTAAGTAAGAAATTGAAGAAATTTCTGCTACAAATCCAAGAAATCCAGAAATCAGAAAAGTGAAAAAAAATTATTACAAAAAAAAATCTGCTGCCATTATCACTCTGAATCATCCAAACATAGTGTAGGAGGAATTGTTGGTTCTACCATAGATCCAAGGAAAAAAAAACAAAAATGAAAGAATTGTTCACTGCAAAATTCGTAAGGAAATTCTTTGTATAAATTTTTAAAAATAATCTATCTTACATTTAGAAGGTAATAATAAAACAAAGTGGACGGTTCTTAACTCCTTGTCTAAAAGGGAATCGAACCAAATTATACAAATTTGCAAGGACATGGAGCGACCAAAATTGTCATACAGCCTGAAATTCGGTTTCCGTTCATTTAATTATTGATCCGTACAGATACCCAAAATATTGCAGCTGTACACTTAATTAATTAATTAATCAATTGATCAATTAATACAACCTAATCAAGCCGTACACCGACCAATTTGTACCACTGCCGTACAGATTACTCAAACAGTTGCTGCCATACAGTTCACTCAAACAGTAGTTGTCGTATGATCAACTGCACCACCGTACTTTTCCAGCAGTCCGTACAGTCATCAATTAAAACATTGACTGATATATTAGTCGTCCGTCAAACAACAGTACAAACATTTAAAATATTAAAAATCTGTACAGTAATATCTAATTTTTAAAATCCATACAGCAAAAAAAAAAAAATTAAAAAAATCCACACAACAATATTTGCTAATTGACGTACAGTACCATACGGTCAAATCTGTAGTATACAGCCACCATTTTCTGTTGTGCAAATTCAGTCCGTACGGAAAATCACCCGCCAGATCGACCAAAATTATTTTCAAAAGACTCCATGGACTGTCGCGACCTTTAATTATCAAAGTTTAAGATTGATTAAAGGGAGAAGTGTCCAAGTTGTTATATTTTCATAAAGTGAAAATTAAGATAACTTTAAGAAAAGAATAAAACAAAGGAAAATGTGTGGAAGTGAATATATTATTATATTTTAAAAGTCTATATATTTTAAAGTCAGTGATATAACTTTTAGGGAAAAAAAAGGAAAGGACACAAAAAGTGAATATATTATTATAAAACTCAGTTATATATTAAGTTTCACTTTTTTATTTTATACCAAGGAAAAGGGATATTAATCCAATATAAAGAGGGATAAACAGATTATTTAATAATAACAAGGATTAAAAGGTCTCATATATACTTTTAAGGGTTAAAAAAAACAAATCACAAAGTTAATTCAAGTATTTAAGTGAAGTGAAATGGTATTTAATAAAGATAATATTAAATCCTTTTAAATATAAAAGTGATATTAAATAATTTACATAAGTTACTTTACTATAAGTACACAATTACAAGGTATTCAAAGGTTATATTTAAAAGAAAAAGGTACATTTCAAATATTATATTGATACCCTAAACCATTACCAAAGGAGATATAAAAGTTGTCACAACAGGTATTAAGAAATCATTTATTATGGAAGAATATCAAGATAATTCAGAAATACAATCATGAATATTGGAAGGAGAACTAGGACATTATAAAGCGAGCAATCAAAAATTACAGTTTGAAATTGAGAAGGAAAAATATTTTAATGGGTTAACACAGAAAGATAATCGCTACTTCAAAGAGCGTATTCGGGAACTTATTGCACAAAATGAAGAACTAAATACCGAAAGACAAAAAATGGACCAAGATTTACTAGAACGAGATGGTGAAATATTACAATTAAAAAATCATAGTGAAACACTTCTTACTCAAATTAAGAAGTCAAGGGATACAAAACAATGTGTCCAGGAGTTGGAGCAAGAGAATCAAGATCTCGTGAAGAAATTATCAGGAAATGATGAAGAAACTTCTCGTTTGAAGAACCTTAATCAGAAGTTACTAGAACAAATTAAAAGCTTAAAGGATGAAAGAAGGGAGAATCTAGAATCAAAAAATAAAGATGACAAGTCAGAAGATAAAGAAGAACTCTTACGATTAAAACGACATAATCAATACTTATTAACTCAGATTAAAAAGTTGAAGCATGATAAGAAGACTTTACAAGAAAAGCTAGATTGCAAAACATCATTAGTCGATAAAGAGACAATGACTGAACCTATGGAACTAAAGAAGTCGTTAGATGTAAAAGTCCCAATTTTGGATAAAGGAATTAATATAGAACCAATCAAACTTACAACTCAAAAGGACGTGAATCCAACTGATGTAAAGAGGTCTTCAAATGTTGAAGAAGAAACAATCCTGAACCATGAAGAAAATTCAATTCCAAAATTTAATCAACAAAAAACTATAAGTATAAGAAATAAGGATCAAGTTGCAAGGATGCCTTATCAACATCCTAATCACAAAAATCAATACGTTAGCCAATCCTTGTATCAACAGAAACAAATGACCAGTATGTCGAAGAATATTACTTCAGCTACAAATGATGCTCAAAATAGAAGTTATCATGGGAGTCGAAATACGTCAAGTTCTTTCCAAGAACCCTATAAACTCCCCATGCAAAAGATCGAATTAGGATGGGTAGACTCCTTTACAATGCGAAAGTTCTGCTCAGCGCTTAGAAAATCCTATCGTCTCAGGTCCTCAATGATTACTGACTCGATAATGAAGAATCATGCGATAATAATTACAAGCTAGCGCAAGAGATAAGTCTTCCATAAAGTATGCTTTGAGGACAAAGCATTTTTAAGGGGAAGGCAATGTTATGAACATAAATATACATATACTATAGATATTCATAACATAATAATTAATAAATAATAATTATTAATAATGAAAGGTCATGTCTCAAAGGACATGACTATTGGTAAAGGGCACCCCTGCGTGGGTATATAAACGAGCCCTCATTCTCAATTGTAATTATCTTATCATATCTTATTATTCATTTTTATTACATATGTATTTGTCCATATGGATTTGATTACTATATTCCAGATATTTTGGATTATTCTTGTGTGAGCGAACTTTTTTCGTTTCACTCCTCCCTCAGCACAATACACCAGGGTCGTTCAAGGAACAACCAAGTACAAGATCAGAAAGTATAAGGAAGGAGACATAGTGTGGATGTGGGACACCCAGAAGGGAGAGCCAACCAATGTCAAAGGAAGCACTCGATCATGGCTCGAACCTTTCAAAGTTGGAAGAGAATCAGTTGATGACTCCTACTATTTGTCCACTTTGGAAGGAAGAAGGCGCCCATTACCGATCAATGGGCATCTCCTCAAACCCCACCAAGGTGGGGGAACCTGACTTCACAGGTAAGTGCAAGTAAGTAGGCATTCTTGCATTATACCATTTGCATTGCATGTTAGTTTGCTTTCACATTTACATTATTGATTGTTTTATTTCAATCTATATATATTTATATATGCTGGGGTGGCATTACCACCCCAATTGGTTACTGATGTTGCTATTGAGATCGAGCAAGTAAACAAGTTATGCCAGAGATGTTGAGGTTCTCATGTGCTTTACGGTGAGCACATGTCCTCGAGTTGGAGCCAGATGTTATCCCCCACTTTTAGGGATAACTAGGAGATCATGTCTCGAGGCCCACAGGTCCTAGACATGGAGTACCGAGAGCCGGATCGACTTTAGCATGGCCCTGGAGGGCCCACCTTTTCTTCAGTTCAACGCCTCTATCTTGTCAGTAGCAACAACATCCATCACCATCAGATTGGTCTTGTGTCAGAGATGGCTCTTGCTCCATGAGGTAATGAGTCCGGGTATCATGGTATGTGTCACTTTGATCATCAAAACCTTTGAATATGTGCATCCTTTTATTTCTAACAAATGCTTGGATCTTACGCCTGCCCACTTGACCATGTCTGGGGTGATTGACAGGATGCCCTAGTAAGGCTGTGCCCATAGGTTTTGGTTTGCCACTGGGGAGGGTTTCTGAAAAGCCATCGTCCGCTCCCATCATGACCTTTTCATCTTGCTTCCCGCCCATCTATCCCTTGCACTTGTCTGGGCAATGGGTTGACCTATTTGCAAGATTGCACCTTACCTCATGGGAAGAAGGGGCTAAAGGTCCAGAAGGTAAAAGCAAGCTGGCAAAAGACAAAAGCCTTAGAATAAAACCTCGAGATGCTTCGCCCAAGGATCCCTGAGAAAGCAATAAAAGACTTCTCAGCAAGAAACAAGAGGGACCCGTAAAAATAACAAAACAAGACCTAGTCAGAGGATAGGGGGTCTCATCACGAGCCAACCTATTAGGTCCATGGGTGCCTAGTAGTATGACATTACCACCATCTGGTTACCATGCCAGGGTAGTGACTCTTGGTTGCATGGCCAAGGGAAGGGGGGTCTCATCACGAGCCAACCTTCTCATTTCTGCAAAAGTACTTGTGGGTAACGCTGCCACCACTGGTCACCATGCCAAGGGAGTGTCCTCTGACTAGCCTCTTGAAGAAAAAGCAATAAAGAATAAAAGAATAAAGGCACGGGCTTGGAAAGATTTGCATCCAGGACAGGGGCAACTCGCCTTCTACAAAGGCACCCACAGGTAAAACCTTGCATCCTCTGCTCCCACTGCACCCACTTGTTAGGACATCCCTTGACCACCTCACCCACTTACATGGCTTCGATGAGCTCTCTTCCAGAAACTTTCCTTTTCCAGTGGACACTAGCCCAATAGGACGCCCTGTCATTTTCCCCAAACTTGTATTGCAGACTCGTGTAATGTCTTTGAGCTTTTGACTGATGTATTAGGGATTTTATGCACGTGTTTAATAATATTGATGATGAGATGTGATTGACATTGCTATGATCCTTGTGACTGATGAGCCCATGGAGGGCGTAGCTATTGATGTGTAGGATCATGCTCGACGGACAGGTACCATTTGGACCGGAACACATGGGGAGATGATCAGTTCGGACCTCCATGGGGCTGAAGAGCCCATCAGATGGATGCTGAGACCCCATCAGGGGGCAGAGACAAGACAAAGATGGATCATGAGCTTTGCACCGGAGAAGAGGAGGACGTTCCACCGGAGGCACCCTGGCAGAGCTTGACCTAGGGGGTTGTGCCCTTTTCAGTGGAACGTTGGCCTTGGAAGGCCTAGGACATCACCCATGAGGTCCATGACGTCATCCTTGCTTCATGGACGTTTTGGCAGATGGACAAGGCAGTTTGGCACGTGTGGGAGCTTGAAGAAGCCTAAGGGGGGCTAACGTGTTGCTCCTAGAGGCTACATTTTCCCTAGAAGGGGCTGACGTCACCCTAGAAATGGGATGACGTCCTTCTGTTGCTTGATTAGGATTTTAATCTGTCATTTAATGTAAAACAATATGATTTTTCAATATTTTGGCCTTGTCGGCCTTTTTATGACCTAAAAGTAAAATTAGTTCATTGATACAGTATATATTGAGGGTTTTCACTCTCATTTTTGCATCATCTCTCACTCACTCATTAGTGAGGTCTGAAATTTGCACTAGACTTGGGTTATTTGGCTGAAATTATGAGGCACACTTGTTGAAGGAAGACTTTCTTGGCATATTCTTGGCATTTCTCTTGGTGGAAGGTGTTACAACTAAGGTTTGCTATGCTTTTCTTGGTGATATGTAAGTGAATTTCTGCAAAACTTCTTGATTGAATGGTTGTATTGTTATTTCTTGCATATGTTGTTATAAATTTGCTGAATAAACTGTAGGTGACAAGCACACATAGTAGGTCCTTGTCTCATGTCCGTATTAAGAGATTTTTCAGCCATTGTTTGAAGAGGGAAGAGCCTAGCCATAGCTACACTCTTCTTTTCTCTTCATTTGCTAGCCATTTTTATTTTCAAGCTAAGAAGAAGGAGACGCATCAGAGCCTAGTTCTTCTACACTTTGATGGGCCGATTTTTCTAGGATTTGCTAGTAAAGCCTTGTTGTAGCAACACCTTGCTTTTCAAACCATCATGTCTTAGTTTTATGCTATTTTCTCAGCTAGCTGTAATTGCCTTTGAGTTAAGGATGGAGGAGAGAGCACCGAGGCCTAGTTCCCCTACACCAAGGTGAGCCTCTCTCCCCTAGGGTTTTGACTTTGAGGTCTTCCCCTAGCAACACCTCAAAGCTTCACCTTCTAGCCCTTAACCGTACTTTCTTTTTGATCCTTTAGCTCCCGCGTCCTCTACTTTTAACTCCATTAACCCTAAGGCACTAATCTAAAGACCTCTTGTCTTGAATGAACTTGATCAGAACAACTCTCAAAACTTTGAATGAAACCCTAACTGCTAACCCTAGCTTAGAAACTGACCTAACTAACCTACTGCTGCCGTTATCTCTAGCTATAAATATCTTTTGTGTAGCTAACGTTTCTCTTATAAGCAATTGAATGGTGGTTTAAAGGCATTAATTGAATGAAGTGTTGATTGTTACATTTGAATGCCACGTTTTTCTTAGCATTTATTGAAGAAGTGACATTATATATCAATTGCTATTTTATAAACATTGACTTCGTCAATATTTATTATCCAATTGCTTATATGTGCATCAGATAGTCATTAATTTATATGAAGTACTAACCAAGTGAGCAAGCTTGCACATATTAGTTTCTTGTTGATTTGTCTCAGGCAGGTGTATCTTTCTTTTTGGTTATACTTTATTATTGGCTGTTAGCCGTGTTATCCCCGATTTCTAGGGATAACTAGGAGATCATGTCTCGAGGCCCACAGGTCCTAGACATGGAGTACCGAGAGCAGGATTGACCTGAGCATGGCCCTGGAGGGCCCATCTTTCTTCTCTTTCATTAGACTTGTCTTGTCAGCAACAGCAGCATCCATCACCTTTGGCTTGGACTTGTATCGGAGAAGACTCTTGCTCCATGACGTAGTTAGTGCAGGTATCATGGTATGTGTCATTTTTGATCATTATGACCTTTAGATATATGCATCTTACTCCTTTTATTCCTAAGAACTGCTTGGATCTTACATTGACCCGCTTGACCATGGTTGTGGGGATTAACAGAGTGTCCTAGCAAGCCTGTACCCATAGGTTTTGGTTTGCCACCAGGGGGATTTATGAAGATCCATCGTCCGCTCCCATCATATCATCACTTTTACATCTTATCTCCCACTCATCTGTCCGTTTCCACTAGTCCGGGCATTAGCATGATCTGTATGTGGGGTTGCACCTTATCTCATGGGAAGAAGGGGCTAAAGGCCTAGAAGGTAAAAGCAGCTGGTAAAAGATAAAAGCCATAAAAAATGAAACCTAGAGATGCCTCGCCCAGGGATCCTCGAGAAGGCAATAAAAAGCCTCTCAGCAAGAAATAAGAGGGACCCGAAGAAAAATAACAAAAAAACAAGACCTAGCCAAGAGGATAGGGAGTCTCATCACGAGCCATCCTATTATGTTCATGGGTACCTGGCAGTATGACATTGCCATTATCTGGTTACCATGCCAGGGCAGTGACCTTTGGTTGCATGGCCAAGGGAAAGGGGGTCTCATCACGAGCCAGCCTTATCATCTCTGTGAAAGTACTTGTGGGTAACACTGTCAGCTTTGGTCACCATGCCAAGGCAGTGTCCTCTAGTTAGACCTTGAAATAAAAAAGAAAAAAACAATAAAGAAAAGAAAGAATAAAGGCAATAAAGGGCTTGGAAAGAATTGCATCCATGACGGGTATAACTTGCCTTCTACAAAGGCACCCACAGGTAATATTATGCATCTTTGTCTTTCACTCTACCCGTATGTCTGGACATCCCCTTGACCACATCACCTCATTTTACATGGCTTGGATGGTGCCCTTTAGAGACTTTCCTTTTCTTATGGATGCTAGCCCAATAGGGTATTTTGTCTTTCTTTGGCTTTGTATTGTAGGTCATTGTAATGTCTTTGAGCTATTGAATGATATATTAGGTGTTTTATGCATGTATTTGATAAAATTAATGATGAAATGTGATTGACATTGCTATGATCCCTGTGACTAATGAGTCCATCGAGGGCGAAGTTTTTGATGTACAGGACCATGCTCGACGGACAGGTACTAGTTGGATTGGGACACATGGGGAGATGATTAGTTCGGACCTCCATGGGGCTGAAGAGCCCATCAGATGGTTGCTAGGACCCCATCAGGGGCAGAGACATGGCAGTGATTGGATGAGCCTTTGCACATGAGAAGAAGAAGGACGTTCCACCTAGGACGCTTTGGCTGAGCCCAACCCAGGGGGGGTTGACCCACTTCAGATGGAACGTTTTCCTTTTGATGACTAGGATGTCACCCAGGAGGTCTTGACGTCTCCTTGAGCGTGTGGCAGTTTCACAGGACGACTGGCACGTGTGGCAGCTAGGAGGAGCCCAGGAAGGGCTAACGTTTGACTTCTGGATGCTGGACTAGCCCCAAAAGGGCCTAACGTCTCCGTCAAAGGGACTTGACGTCTCACTTTTTGCTCATTTAGGTCTTTTACTTAGCATTTAATGTAAAAACAACATGATTTTGGTTTGTAGCCTTGTCGTCTATTTTTAATGACCTAATTTTAATTATAGGTCATGAGATACTATATATTGAGGATGTTTTTCCCTCATTTGAACATAACACACAACTCACACTTGTGAGGTCTGATTTTTGCGCCCTACTTGGGTATTTGGTCTTTTAAAGTGAGGCGCACTTGTTGATGGAAGGATTTTCTTGGTATGTTTGGCATTTCTCTTGAAGGAAGGTTTACAACTAGGGTTTGCATATGCTTTTCATCATGATATGCAAGTGTTTTTCCTGCAAAACTTCTTAATTGAATGGTTGTAGGTAGTGTTGCCAGAGCGTGGGAGCGAAGCGGGAGGGGGAGCGGGGGAGCGCATTTTTCAAAAAATGGTCGGGAGCGAAGCGTCTCCGAAGCGTTTATATATATATATTCAAAAAAAAACATGTAGAATGCCAAACTAGATGCAAAATTTATGAAACATGTATGTTTGTGATACTTCCAATATATGAAATGCCATCTAAATTCCATATTATCCATCATTCCATGAATCTTAC
>WSFP011543325.1:0-11577 GCA_009831015.1 Picea engelmannii | reverse complement strand
AACGTGTAGTAATGAGAAAGGACGTTATGTACCTTGGAATGATCAAGTGGAATGATAGTATAAGTCAAAATGTAGGTGATGAAGGGTAAAATAATAGCAAAAAGTATGGGCAAAAAGGGTACAATATGTGGTCCTAACAGCTATCTAATCGAAAATTAAAATCTACCTACTTTACATTCATTACAATTAAATGCCTTCATAACCGACAGATGAGAGCAATGCTCAAGATCTATTTACAATCTCCAAAACATAAATGCAATACATCCTCCTATCTATTACATTAATCTCCCTGCATTAAATTTCAAACGTCTTCAAAAATACGTGTTGGTGCATATCCAACTGTCTTCCACTCTTGCACTTGCTTTGATGGCTTGCTTATGATACTCCTACATCATTAACTCCAACAACATCTATTTCCACATTTTCCATCCTTCCTACTGGGAAAATGTAGTATTGGTTTTCCATTCTCAATTGGATGGGGGAATATACTAACTGATGTTTTCCCAAGTCTTCCCGGGTCTTCTTGGGTAGGATGTTGACATTTGACCCCAAATATAGCATCACTTCTTTGATTTCAAAATCATCAAGTTGGGCTTCTAAACTGAATTATTTTCTCCTTCACACCTTTCTTCTTTGGATTCTCTGGGTATTCTTCTTAGGGAGGTTGGTATTTACTATGGATTTGTTTCCCAGTATCAAGTACAGGGTGTTGCACAACTTCTCAGTAAGTTGTCCATCCCCTAGGATATCAAAGAATAATTGAAACCAAATATTGATTACACTTTGAGACTGCTCAAAGTGTCTTCTTGGAATTGCAGAATTCCTAGGTGTTGGTGGTGAGATAGGGGCTTGTGCAAGATTAGGTTGAGAGATGGCTCTAGGAGGATTCTCCATTACTTTTGGATTGGGGATACTCTTAAATATTTCTATTGAATTTTTGAAAAACAACTTTTGTTTCACGGGATCGTACCTGTCTTCTTTGGGGATAGCTTTCTGAATCTTAGGATGATTGTCTGCATCTGCCCCAGTCTTTGCTCCTTCGTGAGTGATTATGTTAATCTTCGATAGTTGCCCCTCAATTCATTTTTTTAATTATGAGCTTATGATATTATCTCCTTGTTGGCGAACCCAACATTCCCACTTCACGATCAGTTCTGGGGAATCTTCATTTGTGTGCCCATTATTCCTGCAGTGAGAGAACCAAGGTCATCTTGGGTGAGGGAAGTCTCTAGCCAAATGACCTTTTTCGTTGTAGCTGTAGCATTGGCTCAGTCCTTTGCCTCCATTTCTCCCTCCTCTAAATCCACCTCCATCCCCACTTCCCTAGCCTCTTCCTGGTCCTTGGGGGTTTTCATTTACTTTGAATGTTGTCCGGTCTAATCTGTCATCAAGTGCGTCCAACACTATACATTGATTTGTGGCATGGTTCGTGGATGAAAAAAACTCATAGTTTATTGCATTAGGCGTAGTTGTGTACTTTTTCATAATAGGACACTACCTCGACACATGTCCATGTGTCTGAAAAATCTCACAATACTCCATTGTTTGAGAGATTTGAGCGCCTGGGAAGGTATTATATAGCCCTGGTGTATGGAATGGTGGAGTAGGAGATACCTTCACAACTCCTCCCGTTGGTCCTTATGAGGGTCCTATTTAATTATGAGGAGGTCCCATTCCACTCATGTGAAGAAATTCATTTTCCATATGCCCTTCTGTGTAGCATCCTATGCACCAAACATGAGGTCATCCTGGTCTTTGTGTAGTTAATTACTGAATATTTTTCGTTAGCGCTGATATTGTTCCTTGGAGTTGTGACAAATTTCCATCTACTGGAGGCCTAGTCATCCTCAGATTCCATGGATAACCTACCATGGCGTCTATTTTCATTGATTGTTCCAAGGTGTTTGTTAATGTGGCTATCCGTTGTTGCATTAAATAAATTCTAGTCAGAGGTAGTAATCCTTAGATGTACCATTCCCTCTGGTGATCTTCATGAATTGGAGGAGATAGCCTCCCAATGGAATCTTTAAATTTTTGGCTATACACCCAGGCATATTACCCTTCCCTTTGTTGAATCTTCCACAACTAAGAGATATCTTGTTTCTCTGACTGAGGTAGTTTGAATTTGGTGATGAACTTCAAACGAACTTGGCCAAGGGTAAACACTTTTCCTTGCAGCCTAGGTTTGATAGCCTTCATGTACCATTTGAGAGAATGACCCCTCAAAGTATTCTAAAACTCTACTAACTTATTTGCATCGAGATTCCCTCTGGACCTACATATGGCTTCGCATAAGAACCAATGTTTCTCTACATGTCATCCCATTTACCCCATAATTATGGGTATCGATAAATCGATCCTCCCATATTTCCAGCCATTGTGGGTCTCACTTCTCCTATTATAATGAAACCTAATGGTCCTGGTTGTGATACAACTTGGGATCCCAATATCCTTCGAACGTTTACACTTACAAACTGATTCTGACTAACTAGATGCGATGGAATAGAAATAGAATAAGTAGGCGGTGTATAATTTACCACAAGTATAGAGGACACCTGGGGGATGGGTGATTCGAGGCTTCTTCCACTAACTTATGGGCAGGTTTCTTTGATTTGGGGGCTATCATTCTCTTCCTATGGAGAGGCCTTCTTTGTTTGATCCCCGATGTTTCCTGATATCAGGGTTGAACCTTCTATGTCTTCTGCAACCTCCATACCTTCTTTGTCTTCCCTTGCTTCTCCACATTCTTCTTCTTGTCCACCCATTTGGGGACTCCTTCATTTTTTCACTCCTCTTTTCTGCAATCATAGATTAGCCAATATTTCGTGTCTTCTCACCTTCCTCAACTCTTCCTTCTTTCTTTCATCTGTTCCTCTTGATACGATTTATTTTTGTAACACCTCAGACTGATTCACTACTTTTTTTACCTTTCCACGCCAACACTTCTCAACAATGGTGTCTCTCCTTAAGGATCTCTCATTTCTTGCATTCATTTCTTGATCTTCCCCCATCTGTCAAAGAACCCTTTCCCCTTATTAGGTCATGATCATACCCCAAAATCACCCTACCCCAAGAAAAGGTGTTTAGGATTCCATCTCATTCGAGGGAATAGTTATCATCCCCTCCTCCATCAAGAATACTTTTATCCATGGGGGGATTTCTCTCAACATCCTGTCGCATGCACCTTTCTTGAAAATTTATTCTGTGAGTGAAAAATATTGGTGATTCTCGGTCGCAAATTCAATTATGTATCCTTCCAGAGTCGTATAAACCCATAAATCAACTACTCGCATGATCTGCTGATCCAGTTGATGGACAAATGCGATTTTCTCTATATCCTAAGTATAGGTCTTCTTGACGCTTTCTTGGAATTCTAGAGCTTCTTAGATTCGATCTATCCAATGTAATAGTTATTCTGAAAATTTAACTGAGAATATCTCATACTGGTTGCTCTATATTTCTGAGTAAAGATAGAATCTATTGTATCCTTGTTGCTTTTACCTTGCAACTCTGCTTCCTTCCATATAAGAGTGTCATAATTTATTTCCCACCATTTCCAAATCTTATATATATAGATCCATGGAAGCATTCTCCTCACAGGTTCACTTTAAAGAATAGGTCCCGACAACAGAACCATTTTGTTGGCACAAAAGTGCTCAGACCAGGGTTCTTCTTAGGTTACCAACAAAAGGTACCAAAGTAATCTAGAGCGTTGGCATTTTCATCTTCCCAGGGAGGAAGAAGTATCACCCAAAGAAAAATATAGACAGGAAATAGAGGGAAGGGTAAGGAGAATACTTAGACAAACATCTGAGTTATCAAGTCTCACTGTAGTCTTGCACAAGATAGACTAAACCTGGAATGGTTCTGAATAAATCCTAAATGGGAAATAAAGAAATAGAGCTACATTGTCATTCATAAAGAATCATTTAAATATATCAAACATAAAGATAATATAGAACAACATTCCATTCATGCATTCAGAATAGATACACAAGAAATATATTCAAAATTTAGGCCTCCATTCATATTAATGATATTGAACTATGATACATTGATCGTCTGGCTCTTTCCCAAATCTCCAAAAATTAGCTAATCGACAGGGTGGGTCATTACATCTGTGACTCTCTTCACAACATCAGTACTAACAAAAACAATAGAAGTATCATTTCCAGACTAATATCTTAGAAGAAAATACCAACACTATATCCCATCAACCCATTGACCCTTTCATTAACCATTAGTCATTACAATCACATCGGTCTCATATATATAACTGATCTTACTGGTTGAGAACCTGAGAGTTCTTTCCTTTCTTGATCTTGTTGCAACTTATTTCCTCAAAGATGATGTTGTGTTGTCCCTCTAATCTATTTGTGTTTCTTTCTTTTGTCTGTTGCCCATCTCCTCAACATCTTACACAACTTCTTATCTCCAAAATGAAGCTGCAATGTCTCGTGCACAACTTCTATTCAACAAAACAAAGCGCCCAACAAAGAGGTTGAGAAGCTTGAAGAAGAATTTGTCATTTTGAGAGTAAAAGTTGTCAAGATCAATGAAAATGTTGAAGAAGCATCCACATCATTAGTAAAAAAATTTGAAGAGAAATGTCGCAGGTGACCAGAAAGGAAGAATGAAGAAAAGGTTAAGAGTTACACAAAATTACTTAAAGGAAAGAATCATGGCCGGCAAGAGTCCAAGAGGAAGGATACCTTTTTAAGAAGACCATCTAATTTCATACAACAAAGAAAATTCAGCTGTGATCGTGATTAGCCAAAGCATGAATTCAAAAGGAGTACATCACAGAGAGGATCATCTACTCTAAGGTATCAAAGTGTCTTTTATGGTTACTATTTTTATTGTTCTAACTTTGGACATAAAGTTGTAGACTGCAGAGCATATGGAAAAAATGTTCAAGCAAGTAGTGCTTATGTGGATCCTCACAATATTGAATGTTACAAATGCCACAATTATGGTCACATAGCTCAAAATTGAAAAAGTGTGATAGAGCCATCCATAAAAGAAAACATTGATAATAGGTATAAGAAGGTTTGGAAAAGAAAATAAATACAACAAGAGCAGCTGAATGAAGAACAGGTCCCAGAGATAACAAGATTTGAAATAGTAGGAGAAATACTAGAAAATCAAGTGAAATAAGAACAAATCTTAGGGATCATATTGTCAGAATCAACAACAGTGCAAGATCATGATGAAGAGTAGGTAAAGTAAGAACAAGTCCCAAAAATTGCAGTCTCAGGATACATAGTAGTATGAATTTATGATGAATGCACATGTAGAAGGGAAGATGTTAGAATCAAGGAAGAAAGTTTCAGAATTTAGGAAGATGATCGATCTGTAGTAAAAGAAGAAAACTACTTCACATTAGGGAAGATTCCTCCATTTTTATGAGTTATCTGTCTTGGAGACTCATAGGTAATATGAATATTTAACAGGGGGGGTCTATGCAACGACTGTTACAATTAAGAGATATATCCTTCAGAAAACATGAAGTGTTTCAGAGTGGTGTTACAGATGTTTGATTCATAATGGTTTGATGGAATAGGTACATAATGTCCTATGAAATATTGGTTGGTTAAGGAACAGGATTCAAAAAAGATATTCATGTAGGTATGCAAAAGATCAGCTGACAGACACAAGGAATGTCATTGGTACACTTTTTGATGTTGATATTCATAGAGGTCGTATTCAAGAAGGAATATATTCATTACAGAACATTGCAGATTTGTAGAGTTTGATTTGCGTCTGAACATACCAGTTGACATAGCTATTTTAGTTTTAGATGCAGGTATGTGATGATCAGTTGCAATGGATTCAGATAAATCTTTAGAATAGTAAAGTGGCACATGGATCATCATTGTGGATAGATATATGTCAGTGGATGAGAGTTTGGTTCATAGATTGGTTTAGAAAGTGGTTTAAAGATTGATTTAGATACTAACTCATAGACAGTTGGATGATTTTTATAATTATATATTTGAATGCTTTTATATATTTCAATGATTTACAATAGGAAGCACCAATGGAAAAAAACTCCAAAAGGAAGCAGGTATTAGAAGACAGACACAAAGAAGTCAAAGGGAGAGCAGCTCTAGAGAGAAAATTACCTTTTTTCCCAGGATATCAAAGGGGAGTAAGAGAAAGATATAGAGAGAAAGAATAAAAACTCGTGAAGAGAAAGAATAGAGGCATGAAGATAGTGGGAGAAACCCCAAGAGAGATATCCTTTTCCATTGATGTCAAATGGGGAGAGAAATAAACATTGATGAGGAGTGATGGTCATAAGGGGAGCATGAGCACAATATTTCCATATCTGAGTGTTTCCATCAATGTTTGTATTGCCATCAATGCCAAAGGGGGATATTCTTGGAGAATTGGTTTGGAAAATTTTTCATTGGTTTGGAAAATTGGAAAATTGGTTGTTGTGTTGGAGTTCTACCATTGATATTGACACATTGTTAAAGTAACACATGGTATATGGTAGCACATGCATAGGATAGATCTCTTAGTGATGATGGTACTTGGTTGAGGTACACCATTGGTATTACTTGTTTAGAATATAGGTTTGGTGCATGGTATAGATCATGGTACTAGTTGATGTACATGGTTGATTTGCATGGTTGGCACATGGTATGATATAGGTGTTGATGTGCATGGTTGATGAATGGTACAGGTTTGGTACATTGTATGGTGCATGAACATATCTTGTGATGGTATGTTGGTGACTTCGGTACATGCTTGGTAGAGGAATGTGTTGGTGATGGTGGTCATCTGGTTGAGAGGTGTCCTTAGTATATGGTCCATGTGAGAGGATACAATGACAGGTTGGTCATGGAACCCAAAGTTGATCGAGGAATAAAGACAAGAAGGTCAATATACTTGTAGGTAAGAATATCATATATGGATAGAACACATCATTCCATTTCTAGTGATATATGGTATGCCACGTATTTCCTCACAATTGAGGAGATATGGATCTATGAAGTTGGAGGACTCTTAAGAATATTATATAAGCCTCTAGAAGGTGATCCAGAAGCTTAACCATTAAAAGTGATTGCAACAAGGGATTAATTATTGAAATATTAATTAATTATAAAAAAATATTAATTAATTATTGCAGGGATAATTAATTATTGAGATTGGTTGTCATTGATGTCAACCCTTGAGAAAAATTGCATGTTGAAGTAAAGTGGTAGCAAACAAAAGATAATTAATTATTAAAGAGATAATTAATTATTTTAGGGATAATTAATTATTGGAGGGATAATTAATTTTTGCATGGATAATTAAAGTGAAAACATAAGATAAAAGGATGCATGTGAGTTTCATGTGAGTTTCATGCCATCGTGAGTTTCATGGTAGTTGCATGTCATTAAGAAATTTATCTTTATAACACAGAGATTAGTCCATTGCAAATCACTTCTGAGAATACAGGATAGATATATGAGGAAGTGAGTCAAAGAGAGACAAGTCAAGTGAAGTAATAAGTTTGCAGGAACCGAGAGTGAGGAGAAGAGGTTTCATATCGGAACTCCTTGAGTATATCTATGAGTTTCAGGAGGAAACGACGCAACATCCGTAGGTTGCAATGAGGAAAAGTGTGGATACTTGTGAGTAGACAATACACACAGTCGTGGACCTATGAGGAAAAATACAAGAAGATCAGGGATATGGAACTCAGTTCAGCTTCATGATAAAGGTATTTCTTCCTAAGTGTGTCAGGGTGTTAGTTTGAAGAAATCAGGAACAAGTATGTCTCAGTGAGTTATAAGAACTTGCTTAGAAGAACTCTTTTGTGTATTTTGGTATGAAGTATGTGTGGTTGCAGTCTTGATGAGATGTTGATATCAATAGAAACAACAAAGGTATCAGGAGCAGGAGAAACAAGAGGTTATCTTTTACAACAGCAGAGGTAGTGACATTGTTGTCTACATTTATATTTCAAGGCAGTTGGACAAGGCAAGGAAAGGGGGTTATAGCCTCCTTCTGGTTGGAGCCAGAAAATTAGGGAGTTGGAGCTTCCTTTAGTTTGCATCCTGTAAACAGGGGCTTGGAGCCTCCTTCCAGTTGTAATTGGAGAAATAGGAAGTTGTTTCTCCAATGAATTTACTCTTTGATCAATAAGAAAAGCATTTTGTGGTTTTTTCTCACATTCGGTTTCCACGTAAAATTCTGGTGTATTATGTTTATGTGATTTTATGGTGTTGATGATAGTTTGAATGCTGATGCAGGCGTGCTCGCAAGCACGTCCTCTCTCAGGATCTTCTCTTCCCTACTGGCCCGAAGAACACTAAGTCTCTTCTATTTCCCTATCGGGAAATCCGTACCCACAACAACCTCTCTACGGGATCTCCTCTTTACAATCAGGAGATCGGACTAATTCTTGCGATCTCACTAGTTCGTGAGTCAAAGCTTCCGACTCTTCCTTCCCAATCTTGCGATACTCGAACCGGCAATACGGTTATGGCTCATTTCCTTGTCAACGCCCTCCCCACATGTAACCATAGGCTAGGGATTAAATGTCAGTACCTCTCACAACTCGCACCTTCGTGAGTTCGTGAGTTGAACTCTCATGCCCTCCTGTTATGATCTCCCAAGATGCGATAGGTCAACGCCGGGTTGACTCCTCCCTTGAAACTTTTCTCTATTCGCAGCTTTGCAGGTTCAAGCGTCGAGCCTTCACACTCTTATCCCGCGAATCCCCGAGATGCGAGAATTCAACGGAGTGTTGACTCCTTTCTCCAGGCAACGCATGTCCACCCATCAACCACGTAGGTCTCACCTTATGACTCTGCCATGTGTCCACACGAGCCTCGGCTCTCGGCACTTTGCGACTTCTGATGTCAAAAGTGACCCCTCTCAACCTCCAAACCCTCCAATGCACGATAGGCAATGGGGTTTCCAATCCGACGATCCTCCTACGACCCAGATCCAATGTCTATATTTCTTCCTCGCTCCTCGCGTCTTCGCGACTTGGAGTACTCAATGCTTGGTCTCTCACCTTGCGAATGTTCGAGTCTATGAGATCTCTCGATCTCTGCCACCTGTCCTCCTCAGATGGACGGCTCCTGGTCTTCTCGCCACTTTGCGACCCTTGACACCAAGTTCTCAGTCCTTCTAGTCACGAAGTCCCAACATACGATGTGCCACCTGTCCGCTTGCCAACTCCTGTGGCCCCACACCATTCTCGTAGTCATCGGGATATCGCGTATTGTGATTTCACGACTTCCTTTGCAATATGATGGAGTTTCAATCCCCAAAACCCTGATATGCAAATCCACGAGCAGATTCGACGGTCCTTTTATGACTCGGATCAACGGCCCTTCCCCTCCTGAGTTTTTAACCTCTCGGGGATACTTGCAGTATCTCCCCTGCACCTCCTTGAGATCTGACGACTCATGGGATATCATGGATCCTCCTCGGAGGATACCAACCATCCATACGTCTTTAATGAAATATGCGAAAAGGCGCAAGTGTTCCTCCGTGGAACACGTCTACCTGCATGCAAACTTGCAACGTCTATTTAAACACTTCCTAGCACAAGCTCCTTGTGCTTGTCTTGATGTTTACTCAAGGGTTATATACCTCCTGGGATTTTCCACGACTTCAAGTTCTCAGAAAGAAACCTCTTGCTCGCACTCCTTGTGGCAACCTTCAAACACTTTCAAGTGCTTGAATACTTCGACTCTGCGCACACTTGCAACAGCAGTCCTTCAACACTTACTCAGGTTCACAACCCTGAACTTCCTTTGGCCTACGCACTCCTTGCATGGCTCCTATGCCTATCTGAACTTGTGGGTGAATGAGAACAAAAGATAAACTACCTAAGCCTTTTTGTCAATGCACTCCTTGCGGACAACTTTGACTGCACTCCTTGCAGGAACTCTTTCTCAGATAGAGAAACAATTGAAACTCATTCCTTCACCCTTTCAGAATTCAAACTTAAACATGAAATCATATACACAACATATAAATAAAATGTATGATAGGAAGCAAACATTCATGAGCATATCATCAATACATAGAGAACAAACACAAAACCATGAATTTGAATCAACTCTTCTTTTAATTCAAATATATGTACATGGGTGTTCTTACACATCTCTCTACATGCTCTTTCTCTTCTTTCTCTTCAGAATAATGTTACAATGCACAATGAGGGTGTCTATATCTCATTTCCCTCTTGCGTTCTAAAACTGTCTAATCTAGAATTAAATTCTATCTACCTACATTAACTACTTTAAATGCCTTCTATCTACTAAGGACAAGATCGAGTTTCTCAAGGTCCCGTTACATTACACAAGTGTGCCTCGTCTTAATGGATTTATTTTAAGATTGTGCAATAACTTCAAGGAACTTTCAAAATTTGGGCTAGCGCTTTCCAGCTGTCTAATTGCTTCCGCGCTGGCTCATTTGATGTAGGCAATGCTCCTGCATCATACTCCTTTGCTTGAAAATTTTCATGGGCTTCTGTCCATGAGATCATGCACGTTCTGTCCACGCTTCTATATCCTTGCTTCGCTTTCCCAGCTGGCATCTTCAACTGGATGGTTCTTCCACTTGACCAGAACTCAAAGTATTCTTTTCTTCTGGTCTTTTTACTGACTCTCTTGTCCAGTATGCACTTCTGTGGCTTATCTGCAACTGGCATCTTCTTTGTCCACTGGATCACTGGATTCTCATTTCCAGTCTCTGTTTCTTCAGCCTTATATGGGTACAAATCAGAGATATTGAATATCGGAGAAATTCTGATCCCATCGGGTAATTCAATCTCGTAAGCATTTTCCCCACATTTCTTCAAGACCCTACATGGCCCGATTTTCTTCATCTTTATCTTATTATATGTTCCTCTCGGTAACCTTTCCTTTCTCAAGTGTGCAAGAACTAAGTCACCAACCTCAAACTGAAGTTGTCTTCTATGTTGATCTGCTCTATGCTTGTACTCCTGGCTTGAATTCTGCAGTCGCTTCTTCACCTGGCTGTGAAGTTCTTTCATTGCCTCTGTGAATTCTTCTGCACTAGCACTCCTAGTTGCAGTCTGTTATGAATCCCTCAGTTCATAAATTCCTCTCAGCTGCATGCCATAGACAACTTGAAATGGACTCTGCCGTATGCTCCTGTTGACTGAGTCATTATACGCAAACTCTGTCTGCGACAATATATTGTCCCAACTGCTGCGGTGCTCTGTCACCAAGCTTCTCAGCAAATCTCCCAGACTTTTGTTTACCACTTCTATCTGTCCATCCATTTGCGGATGATACGCTGAACTAAACAACAAGTTAGTTCCCAGCTTCTTCCATAAGGTTCTCCATAAATGTCCTATGAACTTTGTGTCTCTATCGGAAACTATGCTCCTTGGTAAGCCGTGAAGTCGAATGACTTCTTTAAAAAACAGGTTCGCGATGTGAGTCGCGTCACTAGTGTTAGGACCACATATTGTACCCTTTTTGCCCATACTTTTTGCTATTATTTTACCCTTCATCACCTACATTTTGACTTATACTATCATTTCATCTAATCATTCCAAGGTATACAACGTCCTTTCTCATTACTTTATGC
>WSFP011543316.1:0-11577 GCA_009831015.1 Picea engelmannii | reverse complement strand
TCCATAACTGGTAGTTTTGGCCGTTAAATTTCTCGACCCTAAACTTTCCATCTTCCGACATTTCTCCCACTCGAACCAGGAACCCTCTTTTCCTGCGAGTTACCTTACGCTCTGATACTAGTTGTTAGAAAAACAGGACCGCGCAGCAATAAAATAAAACAAATGCAGAAAAAAAAACACAGAAGACACACAATATAAGAGATACACAGATTTATGTGGTTCACCCAGTGTGGGCTACGTCAACCAGAGAAATTTCCAGGTCCTTCCTTTGTTATTATCCAGCAAATGAAGGGATACAACCTACAGCAAAACCCGCTGTAACTTCCTCTTCTTTCTCTCACAGTCTCCTCTCTCAGAATACAATATTCACTCTCATACATAGCCGCAATACATTTCCCTCATAAAAGAGGGTTGCCTTCTAGGGAAAAAAACCCTAACATAATCTCTACCGTTAGATCTGTGACCTTATAATGAACGGTCCAGATTTACAATGAAATTACAATATACTTTTATAAGGAAATTTTTGTTTCGGGGGCTTCGCCCCCGAACCCCCGCTTGCCCCCAGACCCCCCAGTTGGGGGGATGGACCCCCCGGACCCTGCAGAGGGGGTAACCCCCCTCTGCACTCCCCCGCGTGGAAGAGTGTACATACTTCATGGGGTATAGACACGACTGAAAGAAAGGACCTCTGAATCAGGAAGATAATCAGGCTCCACAACCAACAAATATCTGAAATCTCGATAGCCAAAAATCCGAAATGGAGTTTGACCAATCATATCAGCATTTCGCATTTCGTGACTTCAGGACTCCTATTGTAAAGAGCCTTCATTGTGCCTAATCAATGGTCCATATTTGGCCTTGATCTAACGGTTGAGATTATTTTGCGATTTTGCATATCGTGAGTTCAAGAGGTGAAAGGCTAGAGAATTTCATACTTTTGACTTTCCAATCAGCAAAATGTTGATCTATGTCCACGTGTCCTACTCGTAGATGGATGGTCCTCCTTCTTTCAGGATTTTTTATACCCGCTTCTCCTTGCACTTTAATGAACATGCAGGTTCTCCCTGATCCAACGATGGTCAGAAGTTATGCTCAGATATGACTCTTGAGATCTATCTTCCTCTTCTGTACGTTCTTCTTGTCTACAATCAGATATGATAGTCCTCCTTCTTTTGGGAATTTAAATGGGATCCAACGATCACTGATGCTTCTCCTCCCGAGCTTAGGCACTGCGATCGACTCTTTGATAATTACTCCTGAGCTTACTTTGTTCCTATTTTTCATCGATGCTTTCTCTGATATTGTCATCAATGACCTGCCTACAATCCTTTGCACGTTTGCTGCCATCTTTGATGTTGTACTTGCCATCAATGACAAGCATACATTGTCTATAAAACATGCCAACATTAGGTGCAGTTGAAACATTGGGAGGATTTGAGATCATCGGAGTGGGGAACAACCAAACTGGTAATGTGATGGTGAGTCCTGGAAGACTCAGTGTGGAAATATACGGAGGACCAAAGTTTCTGAAAGAAGGAAAGGTGTAACGTTCTCGGGGATAAGGGGTTCCTCTATTGGTACTCTTGGGATTCAATGCCTTTAACACTAACTCGACCTAAGGTCTACTAAGTAACAAAACCAACACATGCTATGAATCTACGAAGCAAACAATAAAAAAAAAAACTTCCTAGAATGAAACCACTATTTCATGATGAAATCCAACATCGTGAGATCAAAATAGGAAGAGGCAGGGATAGAGCGGGTGGATCAGTTATGTTGGCAACCTGTTTAATGGACTTACGCCTTGGTGCAAGCTTCCATGCAGTAATTGTGGATTTTCCCTCCAAGGAGCCCAAGTGAGTTTGACCAATGTATGTTCCAAGTATAGTGAGACTTCCCTTCACTGTCACCTTGTGTGGGACCCTAAATATTATGGCTACTAAGGTCACCAATTCACAGTCATCCCTTGGGCGGGTACAGTCGACAGTCCAGTCTGAACATAAGGGCAGGGTATCTGGCCCAAAATCAACTTGAAAGGCTTCCACTCAACATTGTGGGTATACCTTCAAGCGACCCCCATCATACGATCTGATTTCTACAATCAGTCAAACCACGGAGGGATAATATTCATAGCTCTCCCGAATGCGACCTCGTGCATAACCCCTATGTGAGAGGGGGATCCCAGAAATTCTATACGACAATCGGATTTCACTCTCCCTACCACAAGATACTAAGTTTGTTTGATAGCTTTGGAAAGTTATCCTTTCAACCTATTCCAAATCCCTACACATTAAACTAATGTAGGTTTGCTAACAAAGATGTAAAAAGTCTGATAAATTTTAGTTAAGCGTTGAATTTAGTGGCTGTTGTTTACTCAGAGGTGTATGAAAGTGAATATTGATGATATTATGACTTAATTCCAAAAACATGCATAAGAAATGATAAGTAGTCTTTTCTTTCAATGAATTTCTATTTTAAGGGAAGCAGAAGGATTTTCCTTTCACTTTCAAACACCAAGATGCAATGACCTCATGCAATAGTCCTCACTATGGAATCCAATGCAATGCTAAAATGTTTATATGTGACTGATAACCAATATATGTAAATCTTCATATGCTAATCGGACTTCAAGAGTTGTGAGATTTAAGCAATCTGGAAGTAAACTTCACATAAACCATAAGACACCCATGTTGCGATCAAACAAGAGAAAGAAAACCAAAAAATCAAAAAGAAAGAAAGGTTTAGACGAGATGACCTCAAATATCAAATGCAAATGATACAAAAGTTCTTTGAATCTCCTTACAAAGTTTTCACTCAATCAAATAAATGAGAAGAAAATGACAAATTGACTCTAAATCGTCAAGGACAAAGAGTTATTGCAAAGTAAGGATAAATATCAAAAAATCCCAACAAAATATGATGAATCCTTAGAAGACAAAGCATTGAAGGCCGAGGATGTACTAAGATGATAAGACTTTGAGAAAGTGTCAAAAACAAAAATTGAACTTCAAATAATGAAACCCTAGAAGGTGTTGAACAAAAAAGGGGTAGCACTCTAGTGTAAGGGACACCAGAGAATTATAATTCTCTATGTAAGGCCAACAAGGAGTGCCAGTGCTCTGATAACATGGGAAGGGGAGTGTTGGTGTCTTAAAGTCTAGAAAAAAGATCCAAAAAAAACAAAACTTAGTCAAACATTTTCAATCACAATGGATGTGATGGAATAAGGATCCAATCATCATATTCAATCAAACATATAGAATGAACAAGGTCTAAAAATAATGAAGGGTAAGACAAGGTTTGTGAGGAAAACCAAAACTGAAAGATTCGATTAATCCCTAGTGGAGTCGCCATTTTTTGTTGAAGAGAAATCCTCCTGCGGACAAGTGGATTCTCTCGAGGTACCTAGACTCCTAAGACCAAGACAAAAAGTGCTTAACATGGACACTTACTTCCTTTTAGATTTAATCGAGCTAATGAATGAAAGAGAAAGAGAAATATATGTACCTTATGAACGATGTTTGTCCTTGCAAAGTCCAGGCTGATCTTCGATCTTGAGCTCCTTGATAGGTCCTACAAAACAAACAAAGGTACAAAAGATTTCCTACTCTATTAAGATTAGCTCAAACATAGATCCATCTACTCTAGACAAAATTATATGGAACAAGTACAAGTTTGAAAGAAACAAACCAAGCATGAATTTATATTGTTGAGAACAAAGTGTTACTTACAGCCATGGATGTAGTGGAGAAGCTTCACCAAGATCTCCTTTTCCATACCCTTGCTCAAATAACCCACATACAAGATTTTGATGCTTCAAATGACATCTCCCTCATGAGATCATAAGTTAGATGCTATTGCAATGTCTCTCTTCCTATACTGTATGTTGCCTATGAGATCATAGGTTTCCTACCTCCAATCTTTTCCTCTCCTTTCACCATGAGAAGGCGTCTTTATATAAGCTTGGAAATACCCAAACACTTGAGAGATGTTTGGGATAAGTTGAGGATTTCTCTCATTCAGTTGAGGATCTTCCCTAAGATCATGCCTTGAGATCATATTCGAATCCAAGCACCTTCAGATATTGAGGGGATCTTTCCCTCATTCTTCTCAACAAACCAAATTTCATCTAGAAAAGGTAGAAATCCCCCAAAAGGGGCACCAGAGCACTATAATGCTACCCCAAAGAAGGCCAGGGAGTGCCAGTGCTTCCTGATAGTGTATAGGGGAGCGATCCCCTCCAAAACCCATTTTTGAGTGGGTCTTTCAATGGAAAAAGGCTTGTACTTCTAATAGACTGATTCCTCCTCTTCAAAAATAGTCTTTGAGGTGCCCTAAGTGTCCCAGTCATGTTGTTGGAGGCATGACATAAGCAAGAAGGAAGTATGATGTTAGCAACACTTATAACACTTGTGGTCAAGATGCGACACTTGTGGACAAGATGTGACACTTACAACACTTGTAATGGCGACACTTGTGACCCTATCAAAGTGAGTAATTTGGAGGTGTAATAGTAGTCCATGCAGTTCCTCAGTCTTCTGGCTCTCTTTGGCGCAGTTCTTCAGCTTCCCCTTCTTCTGTTCTGGTGGGCTCTAGATTCTCTTCATCGGTTAGATCTACCTCTTCCCCACTATAGAAACCCTCTTCTCCATAGTTTTTCTTAAACAAGTTCTCAAGGTGAACCCCTCAAAATACTTTCCCATTGCGCGTATGTCCTACTTCTGTGTCATTGTCTCTGTCCGAGACTTTGAACATTAGCCCTTTCAAGTCCAACCAATCTACTGTATCTTCAAGATGTGGTTTTCATGCAAGAGAATCTTGATCCTTAGCTTCATAAAGTGCAAAAATTTTCCTCTGGGTACTTTGAAAAAGTACCTCTCGGCTTGGCTATACAATTGTGTTCTGTCAACAGCAAACTCGGTGATATACCCTCCAATGGTAATATCAAAACCATGATCTACTACTCTAGATACATCGTTTTTAGTTCTCTTGACTTTATGGATCAGCGTCGATGTCCAAACGGCAGGAAGTCTAGATCTGATCTCAAAATGTGTGTCAGCTAACCTATCCAACCACTCGTGTAGCTCCTAATGGATTCCTCCAAAGAAGATGTTGTGAATGTCGATGAATATGTATCTTTGTATCCAATCTTCAGTACTTAGTTTAGGGTTCTTAATCTGGGCTTCATCGAAGTCCTTCTCTTGATCCTCTATCCACTTCTGAATCTCCATATTCGATGGGAACCACCTTGACATTCCCTTAAAAAATTTCCAGTCCCGACAACAGAACCATTTGTTGGGATAGGGGTAGACCCCAGGTTCACTCCAAGAGTGAACCAACAAGCGCTACCTACTGGCCCTTTCAGCAACACCTGTGAATCAAATGTAGTCTCACCCAAAGCAGTTATGAGGGGGTTGCAGGGCAGATATGTCTACAACCAAGGGAATATCAAGGGGAATCTTGTATAACAGCAATCAATATTCATACAGCACTTATCAGCGAGATCTACTCAGTGAAGTTATAGATCTTAATCTAACACAGTAATGCAAAGAAAAGTATAATAATGGTAGAGATTAAAGCATCAATCACTCACACAACACAAAATATATGTGGTTCACCCTCTCTCTAGCGCTACATCCACAAAACTGTGCTTATTATATATTAAGATAAAGCTTACAGTTCTAATCTTCGCTCATGGCTAGTATATCCTCTCTTTTCTTTTCTCTTTCCTTCCCCCTTACTGCACTCCTTGCTGCAAGATATGATATTCACACCCAGCTTAAGATCTTACAATACCAGAAGGCTCTCACTCTCAGCACTCCTCTCTCTCACAGTACAATAATATCTTAACCAACAATCAATATCAATCCCCGCCACTAGTACCGACCCAACCTAGGTCCTATCGACCTCTATTTATACATTACAGTCCCTCCCTGACAGCATTACATCAAAACCTAGGTGTCAAAAACCCTAATTACCAAAACCCTAGGTGTCTAAAACCCTAGGTCAGCTTGATCCATTTTTTCTAGGCTTCGTCAACCTATCTTTCCTTCTTCTCGTGCGTGCTGCTCTAAAGAATCCAATGATGGATTTTTCCACTTCTTGAGTTGTCCTCAGTCCATCTTCCTTATTGATATGTCCTCCTCGATCTCCTCATCCAACGGCTTTCTTTTCCGCCCTTCGCTCCCTCTTTTCTTTTCTTTTGTTCACTTTGACCCAGTGACAGTCACTGTGTCTTCTGCAAAGTTCACTTTTTACCTTTTCTTCCTTGTTCTCTGTTTCCTTTCATAACCAAGGGCCAACACAACCTAAACACCCTTACTTTGGGTGGGTTGATTTTGAGGTGGAATCATGGCATGAGAGAGGGGAGAGGGTTATTTGAAAAATGGGGGAGCAGCAATAAATGTACTCAAGGGATGAGTGAGCCTTGAAAAGAGCCGCCATAGTTGAGAAGTGGTGGCACGATAATATAAAGAAAGCAACGAAAAAATCTGGGAAGTTCTAGAAATAATTCGGACCAGGATAATTTAAGGAAGGACAAAAGGAAGAGTTGTGAAAGATGAGAATACAAGAAATAATGGTCAGTCAAAGATTAAGTGAGAGAGAAGCGCAGACAGAAAGAATTCCCCAAGAGGGTGGAAAAGAAAAAGAAGGCTTAGAATCATGGAAAAAGGAAGTTGGCATGGATATTGCAGAAGAAATAAAATGTTAATCCCCGATACCAATAAATATCGAGAATTCCACTAAAGAGACCTCTCTCGAGGATGAGAATGAGACCCCTCAGATCAAAGAAACTCACCCCGAAGCCAATGGTACTAGCCCCGAATCACCCGTACCCCAAGTGTCTTCTATACTAGTGGTAAATTATACACTACTTTCTTATGTTATTCTTGTTTCATTACAGTTAGTTAGTTAGTCACAACTGGTAAGCATGAATACTAGGAGGATATTGGGATACCCTAGTAGATCGTAACCAGGACTGTTATGTTTTATCTTGATAGGAGTAGTAAGTGTTGTAGGAAAATCTCCCTGCGGATAGGTAGATTGCTTCAAAGAGCTAGACCCTAACTCTAAGACAAAAAATGCTTAACGTGGACATTGACTTCCTTTCAAATCAATCAAACTAATACATGAGAAGGAAGGAAAATAGCAGTACGTCTTTATTGACATTTGTCCCTACACACTCCAAACTCTCACTCCTCGCTGAGTCCTATAGACAAACAAAGTACGATCGCTTCCTACTCTATTGATATTAGCTTTAAAATAGATCTAGCTATCAACGATAATTTCATGTCATATCAGACACAAACTAGAAAGAAACAGGCCAAGCGTGTCATATTAATGAGAATAACGACAGCAGTACTTACAATTGTAGATGCGAATGCGACATGTTAGTCAAGTCCCCTTTGTCTAACCCTTGCTCGAAAGATCCACAACCTGCATAATAGTAGCTTCACTGATCACTCTCCTTTGACTGACTGTGTGTTTCCCATGAGATCATAGGTTTCATGCTAGCAATTATTCCCCCTTTTCACCATCATAGAGCCTGCTTATATAGGTTAAGAGAAGCTTAACCTCTTGAGTTATCTTTAGAACAAGTTGAGGAATTCCCTCCTTGGATCAGGCATCTTCTAATGGAACCAAGAATTCGAATGCAACTGCCTTCTAAACTTGAGATATCCTCCCCTTATTCTCCTCAACGGGCCAACTACGACATCATATTAGACAACGCTCCCTCAAAAGGGGCATCAGAGCACTATAGCGCTCCCTAGGAGGCTTGATGGGAGCGCCAGCGATGGATAGCACTCCTTATGAGGGGCAGACAAGCATTATAATGCTCCCTGAGACCTTATAGGGGAGCGCCAATGCTCCTAAGGCTGATGTAGGTGAGCGCTCACCTTCAAAACCTTTGTTTAAGAGCTCTTCTCAGGTGATAAAAGTTCCTTGACTTCAGTTAATCATTTTTCCTCCTCCAAATCAAGTGTATGAGGTGTCTTAAGTGCCTCCTTAGTGTCTTCATTATGGCAATATGCTTGAACAACATTTGTGACACTTGTAAACAACTTGCGACACTGGCGAAAGTTGTAAGGAACATGCGACACTTACGACACTTATCGAAGTGAGCAATATTGAGGTGTAACAGATTGCCCCCCAAACTATGAAGTTAGAAGATGCGAACTGATAACTGAAATGATTTGTAGATGCTCAAGGTAGGGTATAGACTCGGAGAACCTGATGGATGATGCACACAAACATCCAACAAATATCATGACATATTTCAAAACCCAAGGCAGACATACCTATGCTTGGGTGATCAAGGCTTGCAAGATATGGCCGCCATAAAAAACATTGCAGATCCATAATTGTATTGATAAGAAGGTATAGCCACCGAAGATACCATCTGGATCTATACTCTGATGACTCAGACTAATCGTAGCCACGAAGAATACACAGTGGATCTACGGGATGACAAGACATAACAACGACCAATACAAAGTGGATCTATGTAACAGTGTATGTGTTATTTGTCCAATAGAAACTCCTTCGCAACCTGGACAAATCATATATCAAAGTGATTACTCAACCTAGGGTCTTCTTACCGATCCCAATGTGGTACGATTCTAACCATGTGAATAGATGTATTAATGTCGAACATGGCAGAAACCACTTGATTATCGGTCAATGGTGTGAACCATTAACAAGTTTGAGGGAGATCACCATTAATGTCAATGATTCCCAAGGTACCTTACTACATTCCAGCGAATGTGAATAAATGAGCTAAGGTCGAACATCCATGGAATCATCCGATCAGAGGTCAATGATGTAAACCTACTGTCGAATGTGAGGAGGCCTGCCATTGAGGCATGCAAGTCCCAAAGTACTAACTGGTTTCTAAGTCTGATTCCCAGATAATGTGCTGAAGTTGACAGGAATAGACTCGTCGAGGGAGGGCCTTGATGTATTCCCCATCAATGACATGAAATGGATATAGATATTTAATTGGTAGATCAAAAGAACATGGACTGACATGAGTTTTGAGGCAAGATATTTGGGATGAATGACTCTCGAGGCGGATACTTCCCTTGAACACTGAGGCACAACAACAAAACATGACATGGACCAAAACTATGTAGTGGATACTGTGACTTGCGTCGGGTGACCCAAAGGAGTGAAAGGGACTCAAAGGATTGGTTTAGTGCAGAGGTTCAGCGGATTATGATGCGTGCAAATGACAAAGTGCCGTGTTCAAGGGAAACTCTAAAAACTACTGGATAATGTTTTCAAGAGACTTCTTGGCTTGCTCCTTTCAATTTTTTCCCCCATCCAGATAGACAAGTACCTCTTTTTGATTTAATGATCTCGAGGAGGATAACACATGCTCGATATAACTCACCTTCGGTAAGTTCCTCTTCCTTTGTTTAACGAACTGGAAGAAGTAAGGATTCGGTCCCATATGGGCCTGTCAATGTATGTTTTAACGACTCCAAAGATAGAAAAATCGAAGGTTTTTCAGGATTATAGAGTTTGGAAAAACACTTAAAAGAGAACTCTCTAAGTTCCTTTTTCATATAGTAGTCTAACGAGACCGAAAAAGAGATAAATTATCGCTTGAAAGATACCCTTTCTAACATTTTAACGAGTGTGAAAGGAAGCAAGGTCACTCAAAAATCTTTTCATATTTAGAGAGTCTGAAAAGGGTTTAAAGGAGACTCCAGGGGGGTTCCTTTTTCGTGTGTTCATGTATCTGTACAAGCCCGAAAAAGAGATAAAATTTTACCCGGTTGCATTCTCATGTTTTCGAGCTCGAGAACGAACTAAGACTATGCTCATAAGCACGACAAGGTAAATAATCCATCGGGACTGCCCAGAAACTTGCAATGCCAAAACTACAAACCAGGGGTTTAGTGAAGCCATTATATTGTTAGAGAAACCCATAAATGACTATACCTTATAAAAAAATGGAAATTTATAAATAACAATACAATGAAAATTCCATTTACCATTTTATTTTGCACAAGGATTTTGGAGTAGTGGAGTTTCTCATTTTGAGGTGGATTTTGTTTTGCTCACTGCCAGAGCTACGGTTGACCATTTTTCTTGCCATTCAGACCAGGTAGATCTTCATTTCTCCTTCTTTCAATTACATGGTTTAATATTCATTTTCATAGAATCATTTAATTTAAAATATGAAGCCCTAAATTGCCCCAAAAAGATCAAAATCGACATCTTTGAAAAACAATGGAAAAAGGGGATTCTTTTTGTAAAAACGTTCTAGAAGGGGATGGCCAAGATTCCAATGCCTCAATAGATGATTGGATGGGTCGTTTTTGGCAAAGAACCCATGAAAAAATCCCCACGTACGTCCACGCAGCCATAAAGAAATCGTTTGTATTTAAAAACATTTCATCATTATATGATGGATGTTAAATGGCTAAGAGAGGGCGTGGTGATTGTAAAAGAGGGTGTGATCACTATAAATGATGTGGGAATTTAGATTTCATGTTTTAACTTGCTTTTAAAAATTGTCGAAATTGTCGAAATGTTGAAATAATGAATTTATTTATTCTTTTGTTTTGTAGGTGATTTTGGTGACCATGATCGAGTGGAAAGAAAGAGAACATGAGATGGATAAATTAGTTGCCTTGCGGAGTCCCCGCACATGGGCCACATTGCGAACTTGTGGCTTACTAAAATTCTTCAAGTTGCAAAAAATGAAGAAAGAAATTTTATTGCTTGAGCATATGATTGGCCTATGGGATGTTGCAGAGCAAGGATTCCAGATTGGCACACAACTTTTAACCATTGAGTTAGAAGACATGTATTTTTTGACTGGCCTCTCAAAAAGAGGGGTCCCCATATTTTTTTCTGGGTAGAGGGCGCTACCTGAGCAAGTGGACGTGTATCTGGCACGCCACTGTATCCCAGGAGAAAGACTGGTAGGGGGTAGAATCCCTATCAACGATATCTGAGAGCTACCCCTCCGGTCTATACTGTTTTCCATCACGAGCGTGATGGGTAGTACTAGCACGCATCTGGCATCAATATCGCAGGTGGATTGTGGTGTTCAGTGTTTGGAACCAACACTGTTCAACTGGCGTGCAGGGTTCCTTCGAAATGTGAAGGAACAGGTTTCACGGTGTCGGACGAAATAGAAACAGTTTGGTTATGGCTCTTTTCTGGTCTCATTTTTTCTGGAGCGCATCCCCCAGATGCAGCCTCAGATAGCACTGGTGGTGCGACCAGTGGACGACCCAAGGATGGAGAGGTGGACTAGTCTGTCTCTGAGGCTAGTGGCGGAGTCAGAGTTCCGTTTCACTGGAGATTTCTTTGCTTGGCTAAGGTGGCAGTATCTTTGGATAGAGGACTTCCCATATGCTGAGGTATATTTTCGTGGGAGCATGGATTTGATTTTACCCACGGGGGAAGACTGGGATGTGTCAGGTAAGAGACTGAGCCATGCCTTGTATAGTTTTTGTTTTTTGAGTTTTTGATGTATATATATTTTTTGGGGGTATGTAGAAGAGTTTTTAACATATGTATTGTTTTCAACATGCAGACAAGGGAGTAATGTGCCCG
>WSFP011543313.1:0-11577 GCA_009831015.1 Picea engelmannii | reverse complement strand
AATGTGGACTCGGGCCATATGGTGTCATCCTTTATTGATAAAATTATTTACCAATAGATCAATTCTATTCGACATAATGATATACCTTTCTTTAGAGTAGGGCCAAGCAGTGTCCATATTAGGAAAAATGGTTTACAATTGAACAGATGGAAATTCAATTTCCTTAGTTGCATCCTGAAACAATGGGTATATATATATATTCCAATGAAAAACTCATTGTATTTGATATCTAAGTAGGAAATAAAAATACACATAAGCTAGCCTTTTGGCTCAGTTCATATTCCCTGATACTTGCCTAGACGTATACATTTCATCTTCCAAAAGAGATCCATATATGATTCGTACATAGCCATACAAAATCAATCTAGACAAAACCTAACATAACTAGAATTGTCTTTAACCTCCAAGAAAACATAATTCTATATCTACCCCAAGACCTATCAACCAAACATCAAAACATAGACAATTGAGTAGCTTCTAGTAGAGCATTGTCCTTGAATTCACATTCCCACAAGGAGCCTTGTAGCATGATGGCTTATTTTGACAACATATCCTATTTTTTATTAAAATCCATGTAGATATGGAAAAATGAGGCCTCCTCGAACATAGATTTTTTCTCCAAGCATAGTGCCATGATTGGCTCCAAAGAGTATGACTCCATCCCCACGTATTTTTGGAAATCCTTGATAAGCTCCATCAAAGAAGTCCCAAGGATTTGTGAAATCAATACGAGGCTCATGCAATAACCTTTGGGATTTAATATTAATATTAATATTAATATCAAAATCGATGCCCAAAATATTTTTTTTATTTTTTTTCTAAAAAAAGTTTGGCCGTCGGATATCCGACGACAACTTTTATATATGCGACGGTTTTTCCATATAGACAACAGAAAGTTGTCGTCGGATATCGGCCAACAACTTTTATATATGCGACGGTTTTTCCATATAAATAACAGAAAGTTGTCATCGGATATCCGGCCACCACTTTTATCTATGCGACGATTATGCTATATAAACAAGGGAAAGTTGTCGTCGCATATGCGACAACCACATTTATCGATGCAACGGTTATGCTATATAAAAAATGGAAAGTGGTCGTCACCGATTCGACGACAACTTCTATTGTTTGTGTCTATTTAGCTACATAAACAACAAAAAATTTGTCGTCGAATATGCGACGACGACTTCTATTGATGCATCGGTTTAACTATAAAAGTTGTTGTTGCAATATAGACAAAAAGTTGGTTTGATATTGTTTGCCTATAGTGTCCCTTATGTGACATTTTCGCAAGTTCTTCGCAAATTCCATGTCACCTAAACCGACATTTCATAAAATCCAAATTCGTTGCCATATCAATGACACAACGTCGCATAAACGTCGAAACAATCGTCACAAAATGGGCCAAATGTGCTAGTGGTTGCAATCAACTGTGCAAATTACATATTCAATCGCAGTCCCACAAAGGATCTTAAAAATATAACATCAGAAGAATATTGGACTAAAATTAAACCAGATGTAAGTCACTTCAGTGTATTTGGAAGTATACTGTCGACTCACATTCCTGATGAGAAAAGGAAAGCATTATAGCCTAAAAGTGAGAAGTGTATATTTGTTGGTTATTCTGAATATGTCAAAGGTTATAGACTTCTTCAACCACATTGTAATGAAATTATTATTAGAAGAGATGTTAAATTTGATAAAAATCTATTGGCTTGTGAGCCTAATTTGACAATTATTCCTTCTTCGGCCTATGATTCATCTTCGGTGTTTGTGCCTTCTTCTATTCCTATTCTAGTTTCTTATTCAGATGATGACAGTGAGGATGAAAATCCACCTCCACCTAATCACATTCCTCTAGATGAGTCCTTTGAACCTGAAGCAACAACAATTCCACTGCTTCTTAGATGGACCCATTCAACCCGAGAAGCAGTTGGTGGTCTTGTCGGTGATCCTTCATATCACCGTCGAACACGTTCATAGTTCTAGGGAGCCTCTTCTCTTTTGGCTCAAGTTTCAGAGACTCATGATCCAAAGAAATTTGTAGAAGATTAAGGTCATCCATATTGGGATACATCAATGAATGAAGAGTATCATTCTTTAAAGGAAAACGATACTTGGGATCTTGTATCATTCTTTAATATTTTTATTTTTCATTAATAAACTGTTCCAAGTGGCCACTTTGGATGTGGCCATGGATGTTTCCCCATAGGGGTCTTACCATGTAAGAACATATATGGTTGTGTGAGTGGTTACTGAAGGCGTTCATCCTCTATTGGAATACCTATTTTGTCAAAAAATCAAGTTGTTTTACTCCTGGATGAATGAATTCTCTACTAATCCTTTATAATTGAATGACAACAAGAAGAATTTACAACGACATGAACAACAAATTGAAGAGAGTAAATAAACCATACATAAAAGTGGATCAATACCAATTCCAATTCCATGAAACCAAGATTATTCTTATCCTCTTATACTCTATTTTTTTTTCTTAAATACCAACAGGTCATTGGTCTTTTGACGTCCCTCTCTTTGCTCATATAGCATAAACTTCAGATATATAAACGCCTCGTCGGTAGTCCAACGTTCCTCTTCCGACATACCATGTATAGTCCCTCCCGTCATTGATATAACATAAACATCTAAGATATAGCCCCCTTGTTGGCCTTGTGATGTCCACTATAGGTCCTGAGATGTCGCATGTCTGAATCAGTGGATGTCTATTTTGAAACGGCCTATGGCGTTGCAAGTGAGACATTTCGATGTCATGGTTGTGACGCCCATATTGGGATTGAATAGTGAATGTAGAGATGACATATTTCCTCTAGAAACTTCGCACAAAGGACAATATTTGTTTTGTCAGAATAATGACGGCTTGTGAAATGATATTTTACAGGGTCCGATGTTTTTCATTCTCCCGACAATATGAAGTGAAAATTTATATGAACACATCATCGGAAAGTGACCCAAATGTACAAGTGTATTTATTTATTTCCACTTTCACTTCCATATTTAATAGGGATCGTGAATTTTTTATGGCACTATAACTTGGCTTCTCTTTCTCAAGTTATTTCTCTCCTTTTATAGGTCTTAATTATCTCTCGATTTCAGGTCTTCTCTGATCTCTAAGTTTGAGCCTCTAATATTGATTGATAGAGCCTCCATGAGGAGGGACATAATGCAAGATATGTTTGTGACTTTCTCTTCCAACTCACAAATATCTCTTCTGCCAGATCTTGAGGGTTTTATGAACATACTCGTCTCCCATGGCTAGGGTTCTATGAATTTATTCTTAACTGATTTTTGGATCCCTGCAACTTTCCATAAATACCCCAAGAAAAAATGCTCCAAGACCAATATCATCTATAAAATCTTGTGTATATTCCACTGGAATGGTTTGTCATAATAGATCTGATAAATAAAACTGAAATCTACACTATGAAGTTTAAATTCCTTTAGATTCTAGAATATTTAGTTATTGATTCTCTTCTTATGCTTGAAATATATGAAATGTGAAAAATAGAGAACAATGATATAAAATCACACACCATCCTCAAAATAACACAAATTTGTTCTCTAGGAAACCATTATGGGAGAAAACCTAGATAAAAGGTGAGCTTGCTATGCTCTCTTTCTTTGGTATGGAAATAATGCAAGTACAAATTAGAGAGAACTCTCTATGGAGTAACCTAAGACTTGTATCATGTTAGGCTTATACAGAACATTATCCCCCTTTGTTATGCACTCTATTTTTCCCACTCCCATTTTTTCTTCTCTGCTATGGAATAAAATACAATAGCATAGAGTGAAACCTCTTGTCTTCCTAGTGGTTGGGTATTTAACATAGCCCATTAGCCATCTAAGGTTGAGGAATTGAGTTCCTCAACCCTCAATTAGTTATCGAGTTTGGGAATTCTATTATGTTCTATAAAATACACTATGTGGATAGTCTAACACATTTAAGTAGTGTGGGATGAGGTTCTACCCACTCGCACTATGGTGATCAATATGGTAGGTCAACTTGTGGGAGGCATAAATTTCACATACAAAATATGATTGAGGAAATCATTGCATTGTTCAAAATGTATCAATGTGTGGAATATATACTATCGCCCCATATTAAATTTTGGGGCAAAAAAAAGGGTCGTTTGATGGCTCAAAATGGATGCAAAGTAGTTTTCATGATTTTTTGGACCCAAATTTCCAAATTTGAACCAGTCGCTAAAATGGCTCTGCAAGTTGATTCCTCCAATTTTTTCACCTGTAAATCATAGAGATAGATGAAAAATGATATAATTATCTAATATGGATCACTCATCAATCAAATCTGTGACTTCCAATATGGCCTTATCTAAATGAAACTCAAAATCAAGGAAATCATGTGAACTTGGAGAGTTAATAACCCTTGAAGGTTGAGTAGGATGACCATATTCCATATTGGAATGGAGTTTTTAACCAATTTCAGTTGATGCTGACTATATTGATGAATAGGAAACATAAAAAAAAGTGAGTGGAATGCAATCTTTGTAAATCTCTACTTCCACAAGACGAGGTAGCACCCAAGGATTGAAAGACCTAAGGGATCCACTAGTAAAAGAAAAGATCATATTGATTGGAGAAACATTAATAGAAATATGTGGTGGGGAAAGGATAAATGTACTCATAAATCAGTATTCTTTTAACATCCCCACACCCACACTCAAATAAGAATTCATGGAGTCACCGACAAAGGGTACATTGAAACCTACATCACTCCTAAGGTTCTGGGTAAAAAACATAAGCTTGTCAATAATGATTATATTTCCTTAATGTAGAAAGTGTAAGACCTAAAACAATTATGTGACACATGTTGTCATCTCATAGAACCAAGTGCTCTTGAGTAATATGTTATACTCTAGAGGGACATCAACCGCCTTCAATTCGACAGAGACAATCTTACCAGCTAACATGATGGGTAATGTGGTAACAATGCCATGAGGACTTAATATGTGTCCATAAAAGGAATTCATCATGGTGTTAGATAAGTTTATATTTGGAGAGAAAAGAGATTTCCAACAGGAAATGTAAACAATGCAAGTATAGGGACCTTCAATCACAACTATGTGGAAGATGTTTCTCCCATTCTATCTCATGTGAATATGAAAAGCAATTTAATGGGAGAGCCTATTACAAGAATGGACCAAGTCAGACGCAATTAAATTAGACTCCAAGGGATCAACCCTACCTATTTCTAACAAAAAAAATTCCATTGCATGTGTCAGCACTAGAGGAATTCAAAAGTAGACATCGCACATGGTTCGTAGGCCAAATAATGCACAATATTGTAGTTTTGGGAGGCCCATGCATTTGAGTTATTTCTTAGGAATAAAACAAAACCATTATGTGGGAGAATAAATGTATGGAATGATGGCTCATCTATATCAAGAGGGCCATGAGAATTGGAAGAGGAAGGTGGATCCTGATTCATTGGAACAACCTCGGGAGAATCATAATTGTATGTGTGTGTTTTTAAGGAAACTATTGGATCACACATAAATATGGGAGCAGTAGAGGATGACCCTTTGAATTGATGAGTACCTACCATCCCCCCTTTCAAAGAGGCAAGATTTGTTGCAAGCATTTGTTGAGGCTAGGGAGGAAAGGGATCAATGAGGACAAGAGGTTGCTAGGGATCCTTTGTTGACTGATATAGTGTTGGATTTCATCCAACTTAGGGAATTGATGAGAAATATTATCCTCTTTATAGATCATGTAGGGGAAATGATTCTTCCTCTTATCTTTTGTGCCCCCACTAGATTTTTTTTGGGTTTAAGTATTCCCATGCTTGTTATTGGATATTTTATTCTTATTCTTTATCTTACCTAAAGGTCACTAAGGATTCTTCAGTTGCATGGATTGAACCAGATTCATGTCAGAGGTTTGAGTGGGGAAATTATCAGTTTGATTAATGGGAATAGTAGCAAGTGGGTTTATCGAGATGTGAATTTGAGCAAATTGTTCAACTAGCTAGATCATAGAGGAATTGGGAATGGAACCGACCATTCCATTAACATGGGGTTTTGGGTTTGTATTTCATGAATCTATCAAAAGTTATGCATCATGTGGGATAATATCATATAAAGTGCCATACTGAGATTAGATCACGTCTAAATTTTGGGAATGGAAGATAGATTTCTTCTTACAAGATTCCTCTTCCATAGAAACATCATTGACAATAAGTGGAAAAAGGGATTTGGTAAACCACTCCATGAGGATTTGGGTTTTCTTTAATCATTCTACTTAATCACCTTGACTTTTGAATGTGATCCAAAATGTGGGTGGAAGTGTACTAGATCATACATGTTAATAATTTTTTCCTAGTCTCATAACCTAAAGGGTAGATGGAAGTGTGTTAAAAAAAACATGGCCAAGTTATTGAAGCTATTAAAGGAAGTTCCCTTGATTTTAATATACCATTTGGAACCTATCTAGATACATCCATACATCAAAGAGTTGGATGAACACTACAAGTGATAAGTCATAATGTGTGTGAATGGGTCTTCTATATACTTTTTATCAAAAGTTTGCATGTCGAATGGTAAAATAGCAGGTATGATCGACCATAATGGGTTGTTTAAGATTGGGTCATTTTTCAAATGTAACAAATCTAGTAAGTCTAACGTTTCCAAGAAATGAAATGATCTATTGATGAATTAGTACTAGGTAGAGGATGAAGCCCCTTGTGACCTAGATGGACACTATTTTCCCCTCATGTTTTTGTTTCCAAAGGGATTCTAAGTTCAAAAATGGTTATTTTCAACATAGATGGAGGCACTCCCAGAAGTGTGACTACACCTGGGATGACCATATATGCCCTCAAAACAATTACCTCCAGGAGAAGACATGTACCTTAAAGGAATACTACTTCCCTAACGATAACTATTTGCAGAGAAAAAAATCCTAGGAATAGAAGTGTGTACGAAAGTATAGATGCCTCAATGAGAATAATTTCCCCTAGAGAGAGTGCCCCTAGGAGCCATGGTATGACCGAAAGGTCAAATATTCCCCATACCATAATAACCCCTGGGGGGAATGACCCTAGGAAAAACAGTGTATGTAGAAGGATTATATCCTCAAGTAATGGGTGTGTTACTGATCTGTATTTTGGAGCGGAACAAACTGCTTAATAGACTAAATAAAATAAACACATAGATATGAAGAATAACATAAATATCCAGGGAACAATATCTTCTATTAAATAATGAAATAGGTTGAAACTCTAAAACTTTATAACTGAAACTTGCTTGATTGGTGGTATCTATATCTGAGAAGATATGTGGCTACTATATGCATCTGTATGAGAATAATAGATTACTATGAGGCTCCATAGGCCTTTTTGATATTATTCATGAATGCAAAAACCCTAGACATCCAAAAAGATAACCCTAGATGGTGAAACACCAAAAGTCATGTGGACCCAATGGGTAAGTTGGTGTAATTTGGTACCTCAAATTCATAGGGCCATAACTTTCGCATACAACCTATGTTTTAGGTGTGTGATAGCCCGTTGGAAAGGTCTTTCAAAGAACTATGCATTTCACCTTCAAACTCTTACTTTGTATATAGTTTGATTGTTGTGAGCCAAAAAAACAATGTTTAGGTCCCCAAAATGACCTCAGAAGTACAACAAGATGTGCTAACATGAAAACATACAAAATAAGCCAGTTGGATTAGGCAAGAGGCCAACCGTATCCACCTGGAGGATGTGTGGGGCTTCAGACAACCCAAGAATTGTAGAACCCATAATTACAAAGAAGTATAGAAGAATGTCCTGAACAAAAATTAGACATGAGGAGCCAGTTGGAGTAGGTGGGTGGCCACCAATATCCATCTAGACCAATCCCCTCCCTTAGGAAGCAATGGTCTCCATTGCATTGAGTTCCCCCATCATATGAGGAAAAATTTGTTGGATTTGGCCTTGGGTGAGCCACTTTCCTTGTTGTAGGAGTTGCCCTACCTTGACAACCTGATAAAGCTAGATGCACTATTGGTGAGTGCCCTTACCTGTGTGTCCACCATATGATTAGTGGATTCTTGTTCCATGCAGTCAGGGTTGAGCTATGTCCATGTCAGGTGTTCTACGATCTAAGAGGTGTCCAATAATGGTGGAAAATATGGTCGAAGGATATCCACATTGAATACTGGATGCAAACCAAGGAAGGGTGGAGTGTTGAGCTCAAAAGAATTGCCACCCACCACCTTGATGATAGTGTAAAGCCCTGTTGGCAGCCATTTCACTTTTTATCGTATCTCTACAAGCTGCCTACACAAGTGTTTTGGAACCCTTGATTCTCATCGCAAGTTTTTAAATAAAACAACACTGTCATTTTGCGCATTTGCACACCTGTATTTTGTTCTCGTTTTCATGACTACAAGCGTGAAAACTTTGATTTTGAAGTCACGTCAATGGCACTAAAATCGTCATTGGATTATTATGGTTACTCTTGTCTATGTTTTCATTGCATTTCCAATTCATTTATGTTCCCACAGTTGAAAAGACACCAAAACCTTTACTCATTTGGCATGTTTTTTGTTGTTAATGTGATTTCATTTTTATGAGACTGTGATGGTATTCTAATGATTGTGATTGAGTCCTTCATTCAATGGTGGTTTGATTTCTTTTGATATAATCCAATGGTTTCGTATCAACACATTAACATGGTGATTAGACCCTTAATTCAATGGTTTCATACAAAGCATATGTTTTATCATTGAATCCTTGGTGCTATATTCGAATCATTGTTTTGATTTTAAAACCATGCAAATACTATTGCTTATGTAAAGATTTGGGTCGACTTACCATAGTTTTCATTAACTATTTGAATGTCATTTGCTTTTAACACATTGCAATAGTGATTTGAATCACCATATGCACCGTCGATTGTACATTTGGATATGATTGTTTTGCATGGGTTGATTTCGTTCCACCACCCCCACACACTTTGGCATTAATGTCTGCCCTCTATTCCGGGTTACCTCTGTTGGATTCGATGAAGTTTGTGATCTATTAGATCCCGTGCATACCCTGTCCAAACCCTTGTCCCTTCACCCGAATCACTGTGTGCCCCCTCCTATGGCACATGTGGTGCGCATAGAGCCTAATGGAAGCCAAACACTCTTGCTATTCGACAATGCCCTTGAAGATTTGGAAAATTGTGGCTAGCTGGTGTTTATCAAAATATTTGAGGGTTTCAACCTTTCGGTTGCCCAACAGTTCACCCTCAACTTTGACAGATGCAGGGATAAGTTCGTAGATATACAACTCGAGCTAAATGAGGAATTCCTCAGCTCGACTACAGGCTTACCAGCTACAGGGAAAAGGTGGTTTAAGAGCTCCAAAGTAGACGAGGTCATGTGGCCGCTCCTATTCGCATCAAGAAATATTGTTAGCTTTGATAGAGGTATGCCTGTCATTACCCTCAAACCCAGGTGGCATGATCTAATGGCAATTGTTAAGTAGTTTGTGACCTTCAAAGGTCGTTATGGTTTGGTATTTCTGTATCATCTTCGGTTATTGATGAATTTTATAGACTACCCTCTGAACATGCCACATTATCTCCTATGTAGCCTATACAAGATGTCCAAACGATTCAAGCATGAGAAGGATGATAGAAGCTTTTTCAATCACTTCTTGATCAAAATCATTGTTTTCCACCATTTGAGCCTTAGCGGTGATTGTTGGCAAGCCTTCCTAATGAGGAATGGCTTTGCCACCCCCAAGTGTGTCCAAGTGGACAAGGTTGTTCTTACTAAAGCTCTGGTTTGGCCAAACGTGCCACCTCCTACCCTTCTACCCCTGTCAAACCCTCGAATTTCCCCAACCTTGACCTACCCGATAGCATGGTCGACCTGTGTGCTAAAGAAAATACTAAGGTCGTCAAGAAACCTGTGAGGAAGAAAGGAAAAGGTGATACTGATGTCAACAGTAAGGGGAAGAAAAATGCATGATGGATATCCAGATGTGCTAGGAACAAGCCCAAGCAAAACGTCAACCAAAAGCCAATAGTCTTGAGCAAGGATTCAGACTCTGATATTGAACGTTTCCTAGCCAAGGAATACCCTTACTCTCATGGCCTCTTCTCTATGGAACCCTATGACTATGTTTCCAACTTACCTCCATGCCTCAAGAACGATCCTAAGTTCCCGGGAATTAAGCTTCACAGTGACACCCCTGGTAACTTGAAAGAACCCTTGCCTGTGATGCTAAAGCAATCACCTTGTACCCAATGCAATCAATGGATTGAACATTACTACACTGATGTTCCCTTGTTGCAATATAAGATTAAATCATTAGAGGAATGAGTTACAGTGCTGTCAAAGGAGAACGACAAGCTACAAGCCAACGAGAAGAAACAAAAAACCACCGGTTCAATTGTCTTCAGAAATGTCGAGGCAGCAACGACCTTTGTCAATTCAAGGTTATCATGATCGAATCATTTTCTTACTGCCCAAGTATGTATTTCAAACATCGATTTTGTTTTATGAGTTGGTTTGAATTAGTATGACTGATTGTGTTTTCTTTTGTTTAGTTTTGTTCGAATAGATTGAAGAAATGATTATGTTTTGTTTTGATCGATTATTTTCGTTCTGGATTATGATTGCATTCGATCTGTACAGAAGATTTGTTTGCTAAACTCAGACACAACTATGTTTTGATTGATACAATTTTGCATTAGCATATCAATTGTGTCATCCCTAAGTTAGTTCGATTCATTTCTTTTGGTTTGATTTTGAAACGATTCTATATGCTTGAATTGGCATGGTCTTTTATGTATGAAATGCATCAATATCAGAGATTGGTTTGATAAATACAATGTAATCTATTGATTTGAAAAAACAACTCTGTTAGTTTTGGATTTAAAAACGATTTTGTTAAGTTCTGAGTCGACATAAAATATTGCATTTGTATTAAATGAATATGAAAGATTTGTTTGATCGTTTATAGTCTATTTCATTTGAGATTGGCTCAAAAACGATTTCGTTGGTTTCGAATTATCAAATTGATGCTGCCTACTTTGAACTGGTAATAAAAAGCGTTTGACAGATTGCATATATCCCTTGTTACCATTCGGTTAATTAAACATGATTTCTGTTTGTTTCAAATTGGCATAGAGATTTGGTTACTTCTGGCATGAACGATTTGTTTTGTTTTCAATTAGTAATTAAAATATTTGTTAAATAGTTCCAATGTATTTCTGTTAGTTTTGGATGGATTTAAAATGATTATGTTTTCAAATTAGACCGGCTACAGAATCGCAAGATTCTGTAGCTAGTCTTAAAATTTAGATTTTTTTGTCAATTTTATCAATAAAACATTATCTAAACTTGTTTATTCTTGTCTACCTACAGGTGCCTATGAATTTCATTGACAAATTGGACATGCTGTGGCATTTTAGATATAGTTTTGTTTTAATTTGTTAGTCATAGGCAGAAATAGAGAAGACTTGGGAGATTGTTCCCATATTTTTTGTAAACTGTTTTGATAATTCCCACAGGGATGTTTTACCCTGTGGCCTTTAAATACTTGTTATTTTT
>WSFP011543312.1:0-11577 GCA_009831015.1 Picea engelmannii | reverse complement strand
CAGGTTTTGTAAGCCAGTGCATAGAGTGTGCTTCTGAATTCTACAGAATTTAGACAAAGATGTGATAGGAGGGTGCACCAAAGGAATTCATTGACTCAAGAAGGAGGCCTCAAGGTTGCTAAATACCTTGAAGGAGAAACTGTGCATAGGAGAGCACAGAGAGGAGAAGTATAATTGTTGAGAATTCTATAAAGACTCTGCCAAGAGGGCATTGAGTGGATAGCCAGGGTGCATAGAAGGAACTCTATTTGGAGTTCAGTGAGAAGACAGAGTCACTGAAGATTCTATAGAAGATCTGCTATGAGGGCATCGAGCAAGTGAAATGAGTGCACCGAGAAGAAATCTCTTTCGATTTCTGGGATAAGGGAAGTGTCACAGGGAAGACACTCATAGGGTTACTGAACACCCTGTAGGCTCAGCAAGGTGTACTTGAGAAGGAAGTTGCAAAAGAGGGCACTTCCATACCTTCAAGGAGAGAAAGGGACATAGACCTTAAGGTCTGAGCAGTTGAAGCTCGAGAAGGACAAAGACCTGTGCAAGGAGTGCACCAGGCCAACATTCGGGTGAAGTGGTGATAGACATCCGTCTGAAGGCTCATCAGGAACAAGGAGTGTGTAGAGGTGAGAACTTGCCTCAAAGTTTTTAAGATCAGGAGGGATCACACTATTGTGTGCAAAAATCCTGCAAGGAGTGTAGAGGCCAAGAAAACCCTTTGGAGGGTTCGGAGTTTGAGAAGCTTAGGAGGAGGAATGCCTCTTAGAATACAATGAAAGCCAAGGTTATAGGCTTTGCAGCAGTGACAAAGGTTGAGGCCTTTTGGAGCAAGAAATATTCCATGGGAAAGGAAGAAGGGCATGCTCAAGATAGAGCACAATTTTCATTAGATCAGCTAGAGAGGGGAAGATCTGTACTATTGAATCTATGTCCAGGCAGCTAAGGAGAGTGCTTAAGGAGGATAGATCTGACTCGTCAGATCTAGTGCCAAAACCCGACAACCGTTGGATCAGGCAAAGGCACATGGGGTTTAAACCCTTGGATATCCACACATTCAAGAATCGAAAGTTGGAGGAGCAGAGGAGGCTGCACCCCATACTTGCAATCGTCGAGATCATGAAATCACGCCAGCCATTGGATCTGGAGCACAATGGCTTGAGAGACGTTGGATCAAGGGTACGTGCACGAGGTTTAGTCTCTGGGAGGTGCACAGGAAAATAGATATGGACCATAAGGTATAACACAGAGGATTGATAGTTGTCGTATCCAGAAGAAGGTGTGAGGGTTTTAAATCCCTGTGAAGCCGCATAGAAGGGTAGAGCGGATGCCAAAAACTTCAGGGGAGAAGTGTTGAGTTGTCATGAATCGTCGGATCCAGGAAAGGTGTGTGAGGCTTAAACATCATAAAAATAGAAGGAACAGGACTCGTTAAAGTCCTAAAAGCATCAATACCATCCATTTTGGAGGACAGATGGCAGATATCTGGATCATTTTGCGAATTCGGGTATCGCGATCGGGGAGGCAGAGACTTTTGCGATACAAACCCCCAAGTCACGATATCGCAATTCGGCCTTAACTGTCGATCGAGGAGGAAGGAGAGCCATGATATTTGGCATCTCTCTTCCTCATTTATCAGGGTTTCAAAGGATGAAGGAGTTTCACCTTGATCGCTAAAGTCACGAAGTACCGAACGCTGAGAGCTTGGGCGAACACGCGTCACATTAGTTAAGTGGGGACCGCGTGGTTGATAGGTGGCACAAACATAGAGCACAAAAAAACATGGAAGTAGGTGACAGGTGGTGTACATGCATCATCCTGGAAGGGGTCAACCCATTGTTGACTTATCGTGCCTCGAGATTTCGCAAAGGAGGAGCACGAGGGCTCAACACTCAAACTCACGAAGTTGTGAGTTGCGAGGGGTGCTAAAGTTAGGCCCTAGCCGGTGGTCGCTTGTAGAGGTGCTAGCGAGGAGGAGTCATACCTGTATCACATCTTAGGTATTGGCATTAGGAGAAAGAGGATTCGAGGGTATATGACTCATGAACTCGTGAGTTGCGAAGGCGCTAGAACTAAGGCTTGGTTGTGGTCGCGTGGAGACATAAGGCTCGCACCTAGTGTTAAGTTGCACAAGGTGGGTTTTTATGAAGGACCTGTGGATCAGATTTGTGAGGTTCCAATAGGGATCTGAGAGAGCCACTTTGGCTTTGAAAATAATTTAGAATGATATTGTGCAGATCTCAGCTCAAGGGAAAGGGGGTCTACGTGCATCAATTGTGGTATTAGAGTAGGATTTGAATTCTGTAGGCGACAGAGGTAGGGAGTGCCGAGATTTTCTTACAGACAGAAGAGGAAAAGGAGGATAGAGTGTTGAAGCTCTGTGATGATTGTTGCAAGGTGTGCAACAGTCAATAGAGAGTCAGGAGGACTGTAGGAAACGTTGTAAGTACTCACAGTTGTAGAGTGACAGCAACAAGTTTTCCAGGAGGGAAAACAAGAACAAGACGATGGCTACTGAAGGCCATGGATGTAGTGGAAAGAAGAACCACTAGCAACAGAGAAAAGATGAGATGGATAAAGAGTTCACCGAGATAAGAGAAAGAATGGAAGAGCTTGCACTGCAGGTGCAACAGAACGCAAAGACACATTGGGTGTATGAATGGCCTCTGAGGAGGAAAGCAAAGTGGCCAGTCAAGGAGTTGTTGGCTAGAAGGCAACAAAGACTGTTGAGAGGATGGTTGAGGTATGTGAAAAGCCTTAGGGCCATAGAGGAGATGGTTCATGCCTGTGAACCAGAGGCTGGGAGAAATCTCAGTGATGATGAAGAGGAGAGATCGGGAAAAGATCTCATAGACTGCCAGGAAGATAGTGAAGCAACTTCAGGTTGTAATAAGAAGAGGTTACAGGATGATCTCAAGGACTTCCATGAGTGTAGAACAAAAAATTCAGGTTGCCAGGAGGGCAATGAGATGAGGTCATTGGAGGATCTCATAGACTACCAGGAGGGTAGAGAGGAAATCCCATATTTCCATGTGGGAAAGGGAGAGAAGATGAGATTGTCTGAAAGTCTCATGAACTCAGGGATGAGTTTGGATCAGTGAGAGGAGCTGATAGAGAAAATGATCTCAGAGGTGAGTTCATATCAACAAGAACAGTTGATAGAGAAGGAAGATCATAAGAGAATTATGATGATTGGAGGGACAAAGGTATTCGTGCCATATATCTCAGTTGAGGCCAGCGTGTGTGTTGCCAATGCAGCAACAACAAAAAGACAGCCAACAATGACTATCATGACAAAGGAGTGGGTGTAGATATCTGCCCCAGCAGAAGAAGAGCATGCAGATAAGATCCTCACTCCATGGGAGATGGAGTTAGAGATGTTGGAGGATTGGTTAAACCATCCAGATTCGGTCAATGAATGCCATGAGTAGACAGTCATGGAGATTTCGAGAGAAGAGCATTCAGAGAAATTGCTCGAAAATTTTATCCAGGGAGTTGAACAGATGATGACTGCATTGTTGAGGTCTACAACAGAAGGTGAATCAAAATTACAGTTTGAGGAGCAGCTGGAGGAAGTTGGATATGCACCAGCAGGAGAACTGGCAGAAGCAAAGATGTCAGAAAGGGAAGTTGAGAAGAGACTCAGTGATCAGACTACAGAACTAAATTTTGTAGCAGAGTGGCAAGCTGAGGCCATAGAGGAAGAAAATAGCGTGGGGGATCTAGTTGATCTACCCACTGATAAGGATGAAGAAGTGCAGCTGAGGAGACTCCATAAAGAGAGCCAGTCGCTAGATCAGCTGGATGAGGTAATTGAAGCAATTGGGAAGCTGATGATTAGGTCAGCATAAGTGGCCAGCAAAGGGAAGCTGAGCAGAGGAGAACCTACCATCGTAGAAGGGAAATAGATGAAATAGCAGTAGTGAAGAAGTGGAGCACCAGAGGAAGTCATTGAATCAAGAAGGAGGCCTCAAGGTTGTTGAATACCTTGAAGGAGAAATTGTGCAGAGGAGAGCATAGAGAGGAGAAGCAGAATTGTTGAGAATTCTATAAAGACTATGCCAAGAGGGCATTGAGTGGATACCTAGGGTGCACAGAAGGAACTCTATTTCGAGTTCACTGAGAAGACAGAGTCACTGAATATTCTGTAGAAGATCTGCCAGAAGGGCATCGAGTGAGTTCAAGGAGTGCATTAAGAATAACTCTCTTTCGAGTTCTGAGATAAGGGAAGTGTCACAGGGAAGACACTCACAGGGTTACTGAACACCCTATAGGCTCAACAAGGCATGCTTGAGTGGGAAGTTGCAGAAGAGGGCACTTCCATCTCTTCAAGGAGAGAAAGGGACATAGGCCTTAAGGTCTGAGGAGTTGAATCTTGAGAAGGAAAAAGACCTATGAAAGGAGTGCACCAAGCCAACATTCAGGTGAAGTGGTGATAGACATTCATCTGAAGGCTCGTCAGGCATAAGGAGTGTGCAGAGGTGAGAACTTGCCTCAAAGTTTTTAAGATCAGGAGGGATCACACCGTTGTGTGCAAAAATCCTACAAGGAGTGTAGAGGCCAAGAAAACCCTTTGGAGGGTTCGAAGTTTGAGAAACTTCGGAGGAGGAACGCCTCTTAGAATATGGTGGAAGCCAAGGTTACAGGCTTCACAGCAGAGACAAAGGTCGAGGCCTTTTGGAACAAGAAATATTCCAAGGGAAAGGAATAAGGGCATGCTCAAGGTAGAGCACAAATGTTGTTAGATCAGCTGGAGAGGAGAAGATCTGGACTGTTGAATCTACATCCAGGCAGCAGGAGGAGAGCGCGCAAGGAGGATAGATCTGAACCGTCAGATCCAACACCAATACCCAACTGTTATAACCCTAAATTGCACCATACATGCTTACCTGGTATCAAGCCATCTCATATCCCTTCTTTTCCAAAAGCACTACTAAAAGACTCTTTAAAAAACCTCTTTTATAAGGGCCCATGCACCCTACTCCATTACTACATGCATGTACACGCTAGCTGACCTAAAACAACCCGTGTGGACTGACAAAAGCACGAAAAAAAGGAAAGTTGTCGACGAAACACAGAGCTTTGGGTGAGTTAACTGAAACTCCTGGCCATGCATGGACAAGGGTTCATCCAAATACCTAGCTTCTTCTAGCTTATAAAAGAAGAGCTAGGGGTCCCATTTGGAAGAGGAAAAAGATAGCAAAGAAACTCTGCCCAATTTCATATTTCCATTGTCCCAACCCTTTAGCCATACTTGTGTAAGAAGAGATACAAAGGAAAGAAGTTGGAGGACATTTGAAGAGGATCCCAGGATCAAGATTTGCGGAGAAGTGGACGGTCTCGACATTTGTAAGTTGATTCATTCAAAGTAATAAAGAAATGATTTTCCCGTCCCACTTTATGAGTTCTTCATAATACAGTAAATATATGTTTGAATCTCTAACCCATTAGTCTATAGGTAAAAAGCATGTGTAGTTTGTTGCTTTTTTTTCATACAGGTCAGCTATGAAAGGATGACTGCTAACAAGTGATCAAGAAGGATAAAGGATTGACATTGAACATCCAGAACAAGGTATGTCGGTCTAAACCATGTATTTGTTGAAAAGGAATGGGGTTTAAGTCTAGGGATGAAAGTAGAAAGTATATTTATTTTGGTCATAGCTGCATGCATAAGATAACCCTATTTTCTAGTCCGTAAGGGAATTTCCCTCACAACAAAATTGGCGACCATACTAGGGAAGTCTCTAGGGTTCCTAGGAATTTTATTTGTTTTTGGGTAGTTTTAAAAGACTGGTTTTCTAGCTTGTTTTTTTTTTAGTTTCTGCAAAGTCTGAGCTAGCAAAGACTTTGGCTTACCATACCATCTTTCTCTATTATTTGCTTGAATGTGTTTTTTGGGACCCATAGAGGTACATGCGGCCTACATAAGGTCTGCACGCGTGTACCCGTGCCCTACATTCTTACAGCCCACGTGTGAATGCTAGCTGAAGAAGTAGCAGTAGCGTGTAGATTCCAGAAAATTTTGGAGGCAGTCATCCTCTTCCCTATCAAAATCATTGATTCTCAGGGATTTTCTGGAATTATTTCCAAGTCTTGGTTGTTTGCAGTCTTGTCTCAAATTTGTTTTACGAGTTTTTTCCTTACATTGTTTTCCTTGTTTCTGTTAAAGAGACTGTCTAAGCCTTCAGGAGATCTTGGTTATCAATATTAGTGGTCTCTTCTTGGTTTGGATTGTCTATTTTTATTTTTTGTCAGAGTTTTAGAGATACAACTAGCCTGTAGAAGGTCAGCCCACATGTACATGCCCTCTGGCTCTATACATCTCATGTTCACACGCTTGTTGTTGCATTATCAATAGTGTGCTTGGGAAGGATAGTTTTTGTTGAGGGTAAGGCAGTCATCATTTCCCTTGATGAGATTTATACCTCTCAGGTATTTGAATCTTTGTCTTAGCAGTCAGTAGCTTAGGATTAATCTTAGCCTTAGCTTGCTTTTTCTCATTTAAAAAGTTGTCATAAAAAAGATTTTTTTTTTTAGGGTTTTTAGACAAGTGTGAGTCATTTTTAAAAAAATTGCTAGTGTGTGATTTGTTGAAGTGATTGTTTGCGATCTACGATTAGGCCATAATTGTTTTTCTTGGTTTTTACTTGTTGGTATTTTTCCTTTTTGCTTTATCAACATTTAAATAAAAAAAAATCTCTTTCATTTTCTTGTTTGGTTGAAGAGTGTGATTTTGCATTATTAGCTAGGGAAAAGTCTTTTATTTCATAATTTTTTGCATTTTACTTAGATCATAAGTAGCTCGTAGTCGAGTGTAATTCCTTTTGAGTTTTTTGTCCAAAATCTTAGAAAAAAAATAAAAACAAATTGAAAAGTTGTTGAAATTTTGCATTAAGTGAAAGTTTTTGTTTCCATTTTTTTACTCATTTTTACTTTTGTATTTTACACATCATCAGTTTCACTTTCATACCCCTTGACATAAGACAAATCCATAAAATTAACGCTAAATCTAAAAATTTATTAGACTTTTATGTTTGTAGGGTTAACCAACTAGTTCAGGATTAGGGCCTTGGATTAGGTTGGAGAGGAAAATCTTCAAGGCCATTACAATCAAACATTGGATTCTGAGTTAGGGAATGTATAAGTACAGTATCGTGAAAGTTATCTAGGACCCCCCTCTAACACAGGGGATAAAAGTGAGGTTGCATGCAGAAAGGTAGCGGAGATAACCCCTCCAAAGCTGGACCAATTGTAGTGGAGAACACATATAGAGGGCTTGTTTTGGGATTCCATCGATTGCATTTGCCATGGGGATTCATGGGTCTCAAATCCATTCGAGATCCAAAGTTTTCTTCTAGACCACTTTCTTTCGATACCCTTGATAGGTTTCGGGCTCGATACCCTACTCATTGTGGTCTACCCAACTTTCGACTATACCCGCCTAGTGATTGTTCGTGCGTTGGCAACCTTGTTGCCTATATTTTTTAGGGAAATACATAGGTCAATGCAGGCGTATACCATGGTACCTAAGACAGACATGGGGCCATTCTTTTCTGAGTATACCCGGAGGGTTCTTCCGTGTTCAAGTTGCACTTGCACCGGTAAGTTGCTCTCGTGTTGGTTGTTGTAACTGTTATTCCAATTCATTTATTGTGTTTACCTGTCTTATCTTCTAGGGAATTTTTTAGTCTGTGTTACTTTTGAACATTTAGACTACCTTAGAGTGTCTTTTATCTTCTCACATAGTGGAGCATCATGAGCTCCGTCAGTCACAAAGACTTCTTGGCCTGCCGCCAGTTACACTGGAGCCACCCCTGCCACCATTAAGGTGAAAGCTACACCAACAAGGGTCTTTTGAAGCGACCGAGTCACAAGCAATTGTGCCCGACCAACATTCAAAGGAGTCGACAATTTTGGACCTTGGAGTAAACACTCTTGGCCTGGTTGAAACCCCAACCACTGATTTCTTGGTACCTTTCATCATACAAATTCAATTTTACAAGCGTCAGACAATGTTGCACATAGAAATGGAAACAAATGTTTTTACTCCTTCTGGGAATTCTTCAATTCCCACTACGGTTGTCACCATAGGAGAGTTTTCACCTCCTAACCCACCATCACCAGTCCGAGCCACCATGGTCTCGACCACCTCTACATCGCATAGTGGTCTGATCCTATCTTTGGTGGTGGCCACAACCCCTTTCACACCAAGTGCGACAGGCCCTCTGTTCTCGTATGGGATGCCTAGTTCAGGTACAAGTCCTGTACTTTCCTACTCCACTTTATAGAATTCAGGTCTGGGGGTAGGGAGCTCTAGCGCTCCTCTACAAGGTCACATGGGGGGAACTCTTGCTCCTTTTAATTATTTCTCTTATGGAGGAGGTCATATCCCTCCTTCATCCCCTTCACTCGGTGGCTCGTATCCACAATCTGTCGGGCAACCTACACACCATAGTTTATTTGGAGCGGAGAGTCAAGGACCACCTTCGCATAATATGCCGGTAGGTTTGACATCATTTTCTTTGACCGAAATGTTTGGTAACAACGCCTTCTCATCATCCACCTTCCCAATTGGGGGCAATCCCATTTTTGGACAATCTATTCCTATGCAGGGTACTATTCCTGCATAGGTGGAAAACCTAGGAACTTCTTCCGCATCAGGGCCTTGGAATTCTTGGCAAGGATCCGTTGCCTCATCCAAAATGCTGATCTAGGGTAATTCTTTCCACAATCAATGGAACCCTGGATAAACTACTATGCCTATCCCCACAGGACCGACATGGGGCAACCCTTCCTAGAGTCCTTTGAATATAATGCATGCCCAACCATCTATGTCCTATTTGGGAAATCAACCGATGATGTCTCCACATGCACAAAATCCATACGCTAGCCAGGGCCATGGTTTCTACCAGAATGCAAGCCAGCAACTGAAATTTTCCTGGCAACCTGGTGCCAGTCAAACTCTAGGCCCCTTTTTCCCAGTTTATCACCAACAACCCAAACTACCCTTCCTGGCGACTTTGCACTTGCCAGATTTGACAAGGTTGTTGAATGACCCTATTTTTCATGTTCTTCATTGGCCTCTTATGCCGACGAAGTTGCCTTCAGACATTTCAAAGTTCGAAGCCAAGCCTAACGAAGATCCAGGAGATCATGTGACTACCTTCCACCTTTGGTGCTCATCTAACTCATTGAAAGATGACTCCGTACAATTGTGATTGTTTCAACGTACTCTCATTGGGAGTGCCATGAAATGGTACATTGAGATTGATCACTCAAGATACTCTTCCTTCGACGAACTGGAAATGGCTTTCCTAAACCATTTCCAGTTACCTGTGAGATACGACGCTGGAAGATTTTAATTAAGGTAATAGTCCCACCAACATTCCTTCTTGAGTGGTTCCTTAAGTCTTTGGTTCCACAGTTATCCAAAGATGTCACAACATTGGGAGTATTCTCCGAAGAATACGCCATCATGAGATCTCAACAATTTGAGATCATCTATTCTCAGTCCAGTTTATTATACAACATCTTGCCATATGCACCATGCTCAATACTGGATAAAACTAGACAAAGAGCTGGACTACATGCTGATGGTATTGTTGGTTCAGTAAAAACAAAGCCCGCTAAGCAATTGATGAAGCAGTTGCAGCAATTATCTATACAACACACAACGGCCAACCAAACTACTACTTTGGTTGCTCCCCCTACCAAAACGTCGGAGGTACACATAGTGCAATCGACTAAACCAAAGGCCACCCAACAACCTGAAGGAAAGAAAAAACAACGAAAGAAGGGTAAGGGGGATAAAAATCCTGTTAATTTTTTAATTAAATAAAGTACCAAGGCAAGTGTTTCTCTTCCCTAGGCGCCTAAGGGGGAGAAAGTGCCTACTGTGGGTCCTAGTCAAATTAATTTGTGAGATGCAAATTAAAAAATAACTTTATGACTAAAGTGAGGGTGAGTGAAGAGACACCAAATCTTAGCCACCCATCTAATATAATCTCAATCATTAGATTAGAAAACCCCTCACCTTCCCTCATGAGGTCGATTAGGGAAAGAGGGCACACCCATTGTGGGTTGTTGATCCATTTTTCTTATTGAGAGAGCAAGAGAGAAAAGAGAGGAGGTCGAGCTGGAGAAATAGAGGCAGCATTTGCAGAGATGGGTGCTAATCCTAGGTTAGCAATCTAGCATGGATATCAATACAAGGTACAACCATTAATGTAGACCGTACAATACAAATTTCTAGAGGCCGTACAACCATTTTCATGCACAAAAATTGAGGGAGAGAAGAATAATTTTTGAGGAGTTTGGAACGCATCCCAAGGCTGTCGTACAACCATTTATTGGCACAAAAATTGAGGTAACTGCTGCAATTAATTTATGAGTGTATTTCTGTATATTCCATACAGTTTGGCATGAATTTTGAGGGTCGTACAACATGGTTTTCAAGGAGCTATTTATGCTGGGTTTTTCGTACAGTCTTGGCAGAATTTTGTGCACAAATTTTGAGACATTCCATACAACATTAATTGTTGGGACAGCCATATAGTTGTACGAATTTTTGGTTCATAAATTGAGGAGAAAAGCTACAGGAATGTCCAGATAAGTTTGTGTAAATTTTTGAAGATGAATATGCTGTAAAAAAAAATTCTCAGAAGCTCAATAATAATAAAAAGCGCTTCCCTCACTGGTGTTCCCCTTGTGGGTTTTTCTAGGGTCAAAGTTAGACCAAAAATATTTGTCTATAAATATTCTGAGTTTTTCATACTGTTGATATTTTATTTAAGCGTTGAAAACGATGTTCAAAATCCTCATGTTTCAGTTCTGAGGTTTATTTTCTGCTAAGTTTTTTATATGCTAAAAATGTGTTGAAACTATGCTGAAACTAGGTTTGGGCATTTAAATTTGGCTGAAAAATCAGCGAGACTGAAATTGGGTTGGGGTCTAAAATTTTAACATGGTATCAGAGCTGAGTTGAAGGGAAGCAGATATTTCAGCAGACAGAAAGTTGGGACAACAGTCACTTCAAAGGGCAGATTTTTTGAATTTGTGATTTTCAGCAGAAAAAGGGTCATGGCTACTAGTTTGAGAGTTGAGGACAGACTTGATGGGGAATAAAATTTTGGTGCTTGGAAGGAGAGGATGATCTTGATTTTGCAAGAAAATGAGTTGTGGGACATTGTGGAGAATACCACTACTCATCCTATTCTGGTACATATTGATGCTACTCTTCTTGTAGCCTATAATAAGAAGAGTATCAAGGCTAAGAGATTTATTCTTGATTCCATCAAGGATCATTTGATTCCTCACTTGATGGGGAAGACACATGCCTATGAGATGTGGGAGTCTTTGACTAAATTCTACCAGAGTACAAATGAGAATCAAAAGATGGTTTTGAGGGAAAAACTGAAGAGCATAAAAATGACCAAGGCTGAAAATGTGGTCACATACCTTAATAGATTGACACAGGTGAGGGATGAACTTGGAGCTGTGGGGGAAGCCATAGCTGACAGTGATCTTGTGAGAACAACATTGAATGGAGTCTCCAAACAATTGGCTATTTTTGTGGAGGACATTGTT
>WSFP011543307.1:0-11577 GCA_009831015.1 Picea engelmannii | reverse complement strand
ATGTATGAACTCATCAATATCAACCATGTCACTATCTGTATCATAACATGAAAAATTCAAAACATTCAAGGGCTCATCCATCTCTTCCTCATTTCCCAAATCATAAAGCAATGCAGTATCAAGATCTTGAAAGGGAAAGTGACTAGCCTCATTCTCTTCTTCTTGTGTAGGGGGAAAAGTCTTGTGGATGGATTCATCAGAGTGAGGAGGGCATGTTGATACTTCATCATCTTGTTCAAGTTCCATCTCCTCAACTGTGCCTTCAACAGTCCTTTGCTCTTCCTTGTGTGGTTGGAAAAATTCATCAAGATCTTTTCCCTTATAATTTTGTTGGTTGATGGTTTGTTCCCCTTCTTCTTGGAAATCAACAATAAAGGTTTCAAGGGAAACTAAACTTTCCAAAATAAGAGTGACTGGGATACCTTTAGGGTCATTGATTTTGGTACCTAGAGAGAAGGTGTGTTCTCCCTTGGACAAAGAGATATTTGCCTTGATTTGCGCGGCCACGTTATAATCTTCGTAGAGTGTTTTTGGCCTCTTTTTACTTAAGAGAAACTCTAAATGTGCCAAGATTCCATTGGTATAGAGATACACAAGATACTTGTCTTCAGGATAATGGCTGCTAGGAATCTGATATAGAAAATCTTCAAACCTAAATTGGAAATCCCTGACATTCTCATTTTCAGTTTGTTTTGCATTCTCGAGTTTTTTTAGTAATGTTTGGATATATTCCAATTTCATACCCCACCTTTTGAGAATGGTTTCTTCTAACTGGTCCATAGAAGTGATGCTAGCAACAGGGAGATCATCATACCATTTCCTAGTATTTCCATGAAGAGTGGAATAGAAAAGTTTCATTGCCAAATCTTCAGCATCATCACTGATAGGATGGAGTTGAAAGAAAGCCCAAAAATCACTCATGTGATAGTCGACTCTTTCCCCATCACTACCAGTGAATCTAGGGAGCCACTTTTCGTACTTCAGGGTATTTGTCGAGGGTATCCCGGGATTTTACTCATGTCTAGGGGTTTGAAATTTCCCAGATCCCATTGAGAAGTCATGGTTGGCTTCGTCATCAGTGGAGTCGCCAGATAATTTTCTTGAAATTATCAAAGAAATAAGGGAATCATCCTTCGTGGATTCGCTAGGTAAGCTTGTAAGATAAAGATTCTTTGAGGAAAGGCTTACCGAAAAAGTGTCGTCTTTGAAGAGAATTGACTCAGTGTTCCCCGACAATGACGCCAAAATGTTATTTCACAGTTTGTACTTGGATGTAAAGGAAAGGTAAATGAAGACAAATTGACGCAATGAGAGACTATCCTATCACTGTCACCTCAATAGGAAGTCTCTTTCTATTTAGGGTGGTAGGCCCAGGGGAGATGACCCTGGTGACTTGGGGTTTTGAGAAGGCAAATAGTAAAAGGCCAAGGTAAAAGTTTCCCTCTCACAAGTCACCACCGATCAAAAATTCTGGCTAAACAACCAATAAAAGATAATAATAACCAGAAATGTACCTGCCCGGAACAAAGAAACAAGAAACTATATTTGCAAGGTCACTTGCTGGTTAGTACTTCATATAATTAAACTTTCTCAAATAAATCAATTCACTGATATTATTGATGAAGCAATCAATGATGTATAATAGCAATAATCACAATATGTTACTTCACAATAAATTCTTTTAAAGAAGCTTCACAATGAGCAAGGACGATTTATCATCAATGTCACAATACCAACATTCATTAGAAACAAAGATCACTATGCATTAGGCAATCTTTCAATTGCTTGAATAAACATTATTTTTCTGCAAAGTATGACTATAACTCAAATGGATAATAGAAGCAATAGGGTTAGCAAGTCAATCTAAGCTAGGGTTAGAGTGTGTTAGTAGTTGTTCAAAAATATCGTAGGTTGTGATCAAAGTACTCAAACAAAAGTCTAAGACTAGTGCATTCATAGGGAAAATGGAGTCAAGGTAGTGGCAAGAGTTGAAGGAACAATATGATAATAGTAAGGTCAAAGACAAGATGATTTTGATGGAGAAGTGTTGATAAGCCAAGGCTTCAACCACCAAACCCTAGGGGAAAATGACTTACTAAGTTGTAGGCAATTCTAGGCCTTAGCACGCTTTCCTCCTTCTTTAGCTCAATAAAAAAGTAAAAATGGCTAGGGTGAAGAGAAAGTGATAGGGTGTTGCAATGGAAAGGCCCTAGCAATGTCTTCAACAGGTAAAATGGATTCTTGGCACAATCTAGTGGGGAATTAAAATAAGGACACCAACATGTGCTTATTCCCTAGGCTTTATTTCAACAATTTCATTAACAAAATGCAAGTAAAACACTATAACCATTCAAGTAAGGGAAGGATTTCAGAAATTCACTTATATTTACCAATCATTTATCAAGCCAAACCCTCGTTATAAACCTTCCACCAAGAAAAATGCCAAAGATAACCAAAATAATCCTCCTTCAACAAGTGTGCACTAGTATTTCAGCGAAAAACCCTAAAGGAAGGCAAAAATTTCAGACCTCACACAAGTGTGAGTGAAAGATGATGAGAAAAATGAGAGATTAAACCCTCAATTTATACCATACCAATGACTTTAATTTAATTTTAGGTCACAAAAGGCCGACAAGGCCAAATTTACATAAAAATATTGTTTTACATTAAATTTCATAATTAAAACTCTAACCAATAAAAAAATGATGACATCATGCCCTTTTAGGGTGATGTTAGGCTCCTTTACGGAAACATTGGCCTCTTGGAACAAAACGTTAGGCCTCCTTGGGCCTTCGAAAACTGCCACATGTGCCACTTGGCACATAACTGCCTCCCAAAACCTCCATAGTGCTGGATGGCATCATACGATGTCTTGGGTGATGTCATGGGCCTTCCAAGGCCAACATTCTGGTGGAAAAGGCACAACCCCATGGGTACATGTCTGCTAAGCTGCCTTTGGTGGAATGCCCTCCTCTTCTTCGGTGCAAACCCTATGATCTGTCTCTGCCCCTTGCTGGGGCCTCAACATCCATCTGATGGGATTTCAACCCCATGGAGGTCTAAACTAATCATCTCCCCATGTGTACCTGCCCATCGAGTATGGTCCTGCACATCAACAGATACGCCCTCCATGGGCTCATAAGTCATAGGGATCATAGCAATGTAAATCACATCTAATAATCAATTTTATTAAACATGTGCATAAAACCCCTTTTACCTGGACAAGTGCTCAAAGACATTATACTAATCTGCAAGCCAAGTTTGGAGGAAGTGATAGGGCATCCTATTGGGATAATGCTCACTGGATGTGGGGTGTTTCTGGAAGAGATCAAATCTAATCCATGTGAGTGTGTGAAGTGGATAAGGGATGTCTAGGCAAGGGGTGCAGTGATAGCAGGGAAATGCATGGCTTACCTGTGGGTGCCTCTGTAGAGGGTGAGCTGCACCTGTCATGGATGTAAATGTTTCCAAGCCCATTCATGCATTTTGTCTTTTTCTTCAAGAAGATGGCTAGGAGACACTGCCCTGGAATGGTGACCAGTGGTGGCAATGTTACCCACAAGAATTTCACGAAAATGAGAAGGTTGGCTCGTGATGAGACCCCCTTTCTCTTGGCTATGCCACCAAGAGCCACTACCCTGGCGTGGTGACCAACTGTTGGTAGTTTCATACCACTACATTCCCATGGACCTAATAGGTTGGCTCGTGATGAGACCCCCTATTCTCTAACTAGGTCTTGTTTTATTATTTTTATGGGTCTCTTTGTTTCTTGTTGAGAATCCTTTTACCACTTTCTCGGGGATCCCTGGGCGAAGCATCTCAAGGTTTCATTCTTTGTATTTTATCTTTTACCAACTACTTTTACCCTCTGGGCCTTTAGCCCCTTCTTCCCATAAGGTAAGGTACAACCCTTAAATATTTGGCCAACCCAATGCCCAGACCAGTGTAATGGGATTGATGAGTGGGAGAAAGATGGAAAGTGATAAGTATGGTGGGAGCGGACGATGGCTTCTCATGAATCCCCCTAGTGGCAACTCAAAACTTATGGGCACACACTTACTAGGACATCCTGTCATCCCCCCCAGATATGGTCAAGTGGATAGGCATAATATCCAAGCACCCATTAGAAAAAAAAAGAATCAAATGCACATATTCAAAGGTTTTGAGGATCAGAGTGACACATACCATGATACCCAGACTCATTACCTCATGGAGAAATATCCACTTCTTCTACAGGACCAGGCTGAGGTGATGGATGGTACTGCTGCTGACAAAGTGGAGGCGTTGAAGAAAGAAAAGATGGGCCCTCCAGGGCCATGCTCAAGTTGATCTGGCTCTCGGTACTCCATTTCTAGAACCTGTGGGCCTCGAGACATAATCTCCTTAGTTATCCCTAAACCGGGGATAACAAGTCCAATTGTAGTTTGAAATTGAGTTGATCTGGTCGTAGACTATCTCCTCTTTCCCTAAGAAACACCCAAATCATGTTGGAGTCACCCTAAGAAACACCCAAAATGTGTTGGAGTCGAAATGAAACAATAAATACATTTGGATTGTCCCGCTCTATCTCCATTTTCCCTGGAAAACACTCAAATCATGTTGGAGACTAAATGTAGAAGCGAATTTAGTTGGGCAGGTCACAATCTTTCTCCATTTGCCATAGCAATGGATAAAGAGCACGGGTTTTTAGCTAGTGAGGCCCCTACGCTATCATTTCGTCGACCAAAAAACCATTTGTTGTAGTATCTCCATAACTAGGGTTTTGGTCAATGAGGCATAGTGCAATTTCTGAAGATGAGGTCGATTTTCAAGATCACTCTGTCAGGCGTTTTTGGCTATGGTATTGGTATTGGTATTGGTATTGGTATGGTATGGTATTGTATTGTGTAATTTCCCCTACCTCTTGATGAAGAGGTTTGGAGAGACTTAGTAGTCTAGTCATCCCCACTAGACTATAGTCTCATGCAGCATGGGGAAAAGTCAGCTAAACTCGATGTTATAATTTGATGTTGACTTGAAAAGGTAAAAAGTAACTCACTGAAGGATTAGAGCGCTTGAGGTTGAGTTAGGAGTTGAACCTAAGGGTTAACTTAACTCAACAAAAGAATAGAAAGGAGGTATAAAGGAAAGCTTAGGGTGCACCTCTCACTTATCTTGGATTATTATGCATTTTTCTATTGGGCTCTTGAGCACACAGTTTTGAGGGTTTTTAGAATACAAACCCTAGAGAACAACTCGATGGTGAAATATTCCACCCATCTTGTTCCAAGCTTGGTCTCGGGGATGCAATACTCCTCCCACACCATTCTACAACATTCACAGGTACCATCACTCATCTAGGAGAGCAACAGACCCTGCCCTTAAGGGTTTCCAGCAAGGGGGCACATCATTCTTTGGAGAGAAGTTTTATCCAAAGGTCTGAGAGGTATTTTGTAGATTTGAGCACTTAGGTTTTCTTTGCAAGTCCATGATCTATCATCCTAGTGCTTTTGGAGAGAGATATTCCTGCTAGTTGATTTCTTAGAGCAATGGCACGTTTTGGAGAGAAGGAGGACGTTATTGATATTATGATCTACTCAGTTTGGAGGGGTTATACTTTAGGTTTGACCCTAAGACTTCACCTAGTGACTTGTAGTGTCACGATCTATATTTCTACCAAGTTCCAGGGCATTTGGAGGTCTCCTTCATTAGGGCTGAATTATTGGGCATTTCAGGGATTCATGAGGGCGCAGTTTCATTGGAGGATTTAGCACTTGGAGGAGAATCCCTTAGCCTTTTTGCTTGATACTTCAGGAGGGGGATTATATCACCTCGATCTATCATTCTACCAACTTTGGACTCATTTGGAGGCTTCATTCAGCTGGGCTGAAATATTGGGTCTTCTCAGCTCTACAGGAGGACGTGCCATCAGCCAGGGGGGTTTGGACTTGACCCTGGTTCTTCTATATTGATCTTCATTTTGTATTCAGCCTTTGGAGGCTTGTATATTATTGTTGAGATCATTTTTTAGCATCTCATATCTTATCTACTGGAGCTATCTGATGTTATTCCAGATCTACATTCTCATTGTATCAGGTTCTTTCTTATTCTATCAATGAAGGTTAGATCTATGTTGTTTGGTTCCATATCTTGTGTAGTGGTCATATCTTGTGTTTCCATTGATTATATATTCAAATCTATGCTTGATAACTAAATCTAAACCCTAAGTCTGAAACTTGAGAAGTCAATCTGCAAGTAAACACACAAACATAAGATAATCAGTGGTCAGTTAATGTTCCAAGAGAAAAAATTGGCTTGGGAACATTACAGTGGTATCAAAGCTCTAATCCTCACATTCTGTGAGGATTAGCGCATGTAGAATTTTAGTGGCATTTATATGGGTAGAAGAAGGAAACATATAGATGAGGCAGAGGCCTAAATGGATGGATCATGTGAGGATAGTGAGCCACAGATGATAGCAGGGATTGCTATGGATTTACAACCTTCCATAGAGGTATCTCAGAGTGAGTTGGTTCATCAGCTGCAACAGAGCCAGGAGGCAACACGTAGGGGACAGGCCGAAATATTAGAGACTTTGAGAAAGGTAAGTGATAGCCAAGAGATGATATCATGACTGTTGATGCAGATGACTCATGGAGGTAAGAGTCCATAAACTTATGCCAACAAAGAGGCTAGTGGTTCTCAGGGAGGGAATAAGCATCAACAGGAACATATTCCCTATTATCATATGGAGGGACAGAGTCATGGAGGAGGTGCACCATAGGGATAGACACACAACATGGCCACCCATAGACCCTATCTTCCTTTGTTCTTGGATGAACAACCTCAACTAAGCTACCAAGACAAATTTGATGACAACTTTGACCAGTATGTTAGAGTATATAACTCATTGAGAATCCCAGTCCAAAGACAAGTCACCTTGGATCAGTATTGTGGGATTAAATTCAGAGGGAAAACTCAGAGGCTGTACTACAGGAACAACTATGAGTTAGAGCGCAGGGTTGGAAAGATGGAAATCCCCTATTTTGATGGTTCGACTAAGATGACTACACAGGCGTGGGTGCAAAAAATTGATACTTACTTGCAACTTAACCCCATGAGAGAGATGAATTCCATCAAGTTTTCCACCATGTACTTGGAGGTAACACAGGAGATATTGGAGGTACGGGAGAAGAAAATCCACAGGATAAGCATCCAAGAATACTTAATCCAATGGAAGGAACTGCCTATGGAAGATGCCACATGGGAGAATGAACAAGTAATGAGGGAGATAGGTTTGGAATTGCTTGTGGACAAGAAATTTCTAGCAGGGGAGACTGTAATGTCCCCCACCTCTTGATGAATAGGATCGAGAAGACTTAGTGGTCTAGCCACCCCCACTAGACCATAGTATCATGCAACATGGGGAAAAGTCAACCAAACTAATGTTATATTTTGAAGTTGACTTAGAAAAAGGGGAAAAGGGAAAAAAATAACTCAATGAAGAATTAGAATGTTGGAGGTTGAGTTAGGATTTGAAACTAAGGGTTAAACAAACTCAACAGGGAAACATAAGGGAAGTATACAGGAAAGGCTAGGGCACACCTTTCATTCATCTTGGATATTTGGTATTTTGCTTGTTGAGCTCTTGAGCACACAGTTTTGATGGTTTTGAGATTACAAACCCTAGAGAAAAACTCAGTGGTGAAATATTCCACTCACCTTGTTCCAAGCTTGATCTTGGAGATGAAATACTCCACCCACACCATTATACACTCATCACAGGTTCCATCATCGATTCAGGAGGGCAGCAGGGTCATACTATTCGGGGTTTTCCAGTAGGGGCACACCATTGCATAAGGAGAAGTTCAATCCAACATTGTGAGAGAGCCTTGAGACATTCTAGCACTTGGGTTTTGCTTGCAGGACCTTGCTCATCAGTTTGGAGGTGTTTTGGAGGAGTTACTTTGGCCATATTATTAGCTACATTTTTGGGATGAATTTGAGAGAAGGAGGACATATTAGTGATTCAGAGATTCTCAGATCTAGGGGGTTATACCTCAGATATGATTGTGAGACTTCTCCATGTGACTTTTTGCATCTCGATCTATCATCCTAGAGAGTTTTAGGAGTTTTGGAGGCCTCCTTCATCCAAGCTGAATTATTGGCACTTCAAGGGTTTCAGGAGGGCGTAGTATTGATTAGGGTTTCAACAGTTTGGAGGGGAAAGACTCAGCATTTGGGCTTCATACTTCAGGGAGGGATTCCCCTTGCCCTGATCTATTTTGTGGTAGATTTTGGCATCACTAGGAGGTCTTCTTCAGCTGGGTCGAAACCTTGGCCTTCTCATCTTTTCAGCAGGATGTGCCAGCAGCTAGGGGGGTTGGATGTAACCTTAGATCTTTTGTATTTGGTCCTTCATCTCATATTCATCCTTTGGAGGCTTATTGGACATTATCGGGAGAATTTTTTAGCGTCTCATATCTTTTATCTTGGAGCCATCCGATGTTATTCTAGATTTTCTTCTATATTGTATCAAGTTCTTTCTTTGCTTAATAAAAGTTCATATCTATGCTTTGGAGTTCCATATCTTGTGTGTTGATTAGATATTGCATGGTATTGAGTATATCTTTATGAATTTGTGATGAATAACTGAAAAGAACCCTAAGGATTAAATTTAAGAGGCCAACCTGTATACACAAACAAACAAACAATTAATTCAGTGGTTAGCTAGTTTTCCCAAGCAAAAAATTGGCTTGGGAACATTAAAGTGGTATCAGAGCTCTGATCCTCCCATTCTGTGAGGATTAGCGCATGCAAAAGTTCAGTGGTATCTATATGGGTTGAAGGAAGAAACAAGCAAGTGAAATAGAAGTTGAGATGAAGGGTTCAAGTGATGACATTGAGCCCCAGGGCTTGGCATTCTTATCACATGAGTTCCATAAGTCCATAAACCAGATAGAAAGTAAACTAGTCATCCACTTACAGGAGAAATATGAGGAAAATAGTAAGGGGAAAGATGAAATCACTGAGACCTTGAGGAAGGTAGATGAAAACCAGACAAGGATAACAACATTGTTGATGGAGATGACCCACAAGGGGAAAGGACCCAAGGTGTATGAAAACAAGGAGACAAGTGGATCTCATGGAGGGAACAGGTATCATCCAGGGCACATATCCTATCATCAGTTTGAGGGAATCCATGGAGGGGGAGCACCACATGGATAGACAGGTAGCAAGGCTACTTCTAGACCGTACTTGCCCACATTCATAGATGAACCTACACAACATGAACCCATAGATGACTTTGTTGAGAAGATGGCACAATGTACCAGGGAGTACAACGATTTGAGTATGACAGTGCAGAGGCAGATGAACCTAGATCAATACTGTCAACTCAAATTCATAAACAAACCTAAGCCAAACCATAGGAGAAGTTATGAGTTTGAGTGAAGGTCTGGGAAGATGGAGATTCCTTACTTTGATGGGTCGACCAAGATGACTGCACAAGCATGGGTGCAAAAACTGGACACTTATCTGCAGCTTAACCCTATGAGGGAGATGGAGGCCATCAAGTTTTCCACCATGTACTTGGATGGAAAAGCTCATGATTGGTGGTATCATGGATTGACCACACTTGGCGACAATCATATAGTGGCATACATAGAGTTTAATCAGAAACTCATTGACAGGTTTGACCAGGGGGATCCTGAGTTACATTTCTGAGAGCTCACACAGCTCAAACAGACATGAGCATTGGAGGTGTACATTGAGGAATTCCAGAGGCTAGCATTCCTGGTGCAAGATGTGTCACAAACCAGGCTTATGATGCTCTTCACTGAAGGGTTGATGGAACCCTTGAAGAGTTGGGTAAATTATTTTAAGCCTACCATCCTATAAGATGTTATCTAGAGGACGAGATACCTAGGACCAGCTGCAAAGCCGAAATTTGTGCCTAGACCACCTCTTAACATAGGAGGAAGAGATCAGAGACCTCCAATGAACCCAGGAGGGCGTGACACAAGGGGGTTAGATAGGGTAAGAGGTAGGATGGATGAAAATACTAAAAGATAACTAAGGAGGAAGCATCTATACTACACATGCAAGGAGCCATGGAACCCATCCCACAAATGCATGGGTCGTGGCCAAGTTCATTACATAGAGGTGACATCAGACAACGAAGAGGATGATGATTTCGACCATATTCAGAACATAGAGGTAGACAAAACCGATACTACAGAGGAGGAGGCTACAGGTCATGACAATACAACAGAGGAGAGAGCTACTTTGGCGTCCATCAGTGGGGTTCCCAAGTACAACACTTTCAGGATGAGAGGAGTCTTGTAGGGGAAAAAGGTTTCAGTGTGGAGTGATGGGGGAGCATCTCACAACTTCATAGATTCAACATTGCTACAGTGGAGGAATATACCCATGGTTTAATTTGAAGGATTCAAGGTGGAGATAGTAGGTGGAAGCACCATGCCTTGTAACAGGTACATTCCAGGACTGAAGCTTACATTGGACAGGCAGGATTTGGTACATGATGTTTATGTGATGGACCTTCCCGACACCAACATAATCCTTGAAGTGTAGTGGCTCAGCACATTAGGGCCTATCACCACCAACTACAAGACCATGGAGATGTCGTTCACAGAGGAGAGTGCAAGGAAGGTAGTCCTCAGAGGCATGACAGGTAACTTTCTTAAGAGCATAAAGAAATTCCTTAAGGAAACAAACAAGGATATAATCATTTTGGACATATCCAAGAGGTTGTTCCATGTATATTTCTTCTTGCAAATCCCCATGCAAGAAGGAGGATTTGACATCCATCTGATAAACCTCCCATTTATGTGAGGGTGCAAGGGCTAGAACAAGGTGGATGAAATTAATTTTGGCTATAGGGGAAAAGGTTTAATTATAGTCAAGTCCTTCAACTTGGGAGAATCCTTTGGCAACTAATTGAGCCTTGTGTCTTTCAACACTTCCATCTGATGCATACTTAGTTATGTTGACCCATTTACATCTGACAAGTTTTCTTCCTTTTGGAAGAGGTACAAATCCTAAGTATTATTTGTCATTAAAGAAAAATACTCTTCATTCATTGTTGTATCCCAATCTGGATGACCTGAAGCTTCTGCAAATGTCTTGGAATCATGAGTCTCTGAAACTTGATCCAAAAGAGAAAAGGCTCATTGGAACTGTGAACATGCCTGACACTGTCTAAAGGATCACTAAAAATATAGCCAAGTGCTTCTTGTGTTGAATGGACCCAAAGTGGTGGTGTTGGTTCAGGTTCATGTTCAACGAGCTCATCTGGAGTAAGATGAGCAGGTTGAGGTGTATTTTCATCCTCAATGTCATCATCTGAATAAGAAGAAACCATAATAGGGACAAAAGAAGGCACAAATGCTAAACATGGCACGTGGGTCGAAGAAGGCACAAACGTCAAATTAGGTTCGTGGGTTGAAGAAGGAACAAACATAGAATTAGGCTCATGGGCCAAAGAAGGAACAAACGTCAAATTAGGCTCATAGGCCAAGAGATTTTAATCAAATTTAACATCTCTTCTAATAATAATTTCATTACAATGTGGTTGAA
>ML901560.1:0-11577 GCA_009831015.1 Picea engelmannii | reverse complement strand
TTGACCAATCCGCAAAAGGGGATTTGGTCCTAATACAATTACCGACATGATTAATCCACAATGGGGATTAATCCTATGAATAAAATAACAATAATAATAAGAATACTCTTCGCAGTTACATTATTTCAACAATTTCAGTTCTCTTTCGTTGTTCTTGGTCTACACCAGCATGCCGTGGGTTCATCTTAGCTAGCCGTGACTGCTTGTGCTTGCCGCTTGGACTGTTGGTGTCTTTTCCTACCTATCGTGGGTTTAGCTCTGCTGACCGTGACTGTTTGTTGAGGTTCCTTATATGCTGTTGACACCTTGTTGGTCTGTTGGTGCCGCCTTGATGGGTTGATGGTGTCGCCCTTGTGGTTTGTTCTGCTGCCTTGATATTTCTGTCTGCAGCTTTCTTTTTTATGCTTTGTCACCGGTTTATTAGGGCTGATATTGGACCGCTGGTATTTGTCTCTGCTTGAAGTAGGCACTTGTGTTTAAAGATTGGGCTGAATGTGTTAAATCAGCCTAATAATGATTGTGGCTTTAATATTCCAGCCTTAGGTTGAACAGTGATTTGTTTACAGCCCTAATACTTGGACAGTGTTTTGAATTTGGTTTTTCCAGCTTATTGAGTTCTGATTTTCGCCTACTTAACCTAAGAATCCTTCTTGGCTTTGTCCCTATGTCCATGAGGAGATCTAGACTGAGGGTTTGATCCATGATTTACTAAGCATTTCTGAGCATACACTTAAGGAAGGCAACAGCAGCTTATCTGGTACAATGTTCTTTTCTACAGCTATGATAATACTTAGATTTGAGTTGTGTATGTTATTTACTCACTAATGCTGTTAGGTTATGCATCAGAATTTTTAAATGCTTTGCTGATCATAAATTGCAATAGCTAATGATTTGAGAAATTTAAGAAACTTTGTTTCCAGCTAGTTTACTATATATGCCCTTAAATTCTAACACTAAGTAATAAATCTTTCATGCTACCCTTTTGATCTCTACTTAGGTGTTCCATAAGTCAAAAAATGATCCAACCACCAATGACATATCATAGCACCAAAGAGCACACCACAACCATCCATCTAAGCATCAAGTGCAACCATGAGGAGATAACCAAGTATCAAGACAATCCATCCCACGCAACACTCATCAGCATCCCTATAAGTTATCCCTGTAAAACCTGTCATCATTCATGTGATGAGAATCACAATTTACAACTCATGCCATTATGAGGGGTAACACTACCCACTGTCACCTAGGTAGTCTTGTCTTTCTCTCTTTAGACTACAGGAGTCCTAGACTAGGGGGAATCACTATGGTCAACTAAGCTCAGTACATTGTAGTAAAAAAGGGCAAAGGAGCTTAGTTATATATCTGATCTAGGGTTTCAAATTAACAATTTAATTTCAGATCTAAACCAGATTTAATTAGCCTTTTCCTGAATTATTAATCAGCAATATGTCAAGCCTGAAATCAGCAAATCAAGTAAATTTTAAGACTGTAAACATGAGATTTGCTTTTAGAATTACCAAATTGAATTTAAGATGTGTATTTGGGGCTCAAACCACTTGGAAGTGCAATCTGTTCAAAGCTTTTTCTTGCTGTAATTTTCAGATTGCTAAAACAGAAATAAAAGATTATAAATTTTGTATTTTTTGGGTTGATTGAAAGGGAAAGCCAGTGCCTTACTTTGTTTTGGGCTATGGGGTCATGCATGCATCCTTAGAGGGAAATTCTATGAAAGATCTATGACCTGAATGGGCTGTAAAAACAAGATCCAAAACAGTCCTAGATTTGATAAACTAAATATCACACAGATGTAGGAAGGAAAGGATCTTAATGAATCGCACCACATCCAAATCAATCTAAGAGTGGCCTTGCCTAGAGAAACCAAATTATGCTTTTGCTCTAAAAATGTCTAGGGCATGAAATTTTTCTCTTTAAAAGCAAAGTAGCAAAGAGGGGCTAAGAATACATCTTCCAACATAGCAATGTTGCTTTTCTATGGCTCCCGGATCAACTTTGACAATTCAAACCTGCAATATAAGCTACCAATATGCACCAAGAATATCCACCACACAACAACGTTGTGCATCATGTTACCGAGAGCNACCACCCCCACTCTGAAGCTTCGAAGCTTGCTCCTAGCTGGACCAGGGAGCGACCCTTGGAGCGCACTCCAAAAATCCGAGAGTGCACTCGGGGCTCCTCACGGTCGCTCCTTGCCAATCCGGGAGCGTCGCGCTCCAAAACCCGCTCCAAAATTTTTGGAGCACACTCCAAGGGTGTTCCGGCCACGCTCTAACCATGCTCCACGAACGCTACGACAAGTTATCCAGACGCTCCCACACCACACCAAAAAAGTATCTTATTTTTTTTATAATTTATGAGTGGGGTGGGTCCTACCCTAGGCTTAGGGTTTAGCATAAAGAAAGGACAAGAATAAAGGAGCTCTTCCCCCTCCACTCTCCTCATTCTTTCATCTATGTTTGCTTGAGCTTGCAGAGGAGGAGAGAGCAAAGGAGAGCTTGGAGAGTGCAGATTTGTACGAGCTTGAAGGAGAGAGCAAAGGAAGCTTGGAAGAATTAGCAAAGAGGAGCTTGGAGGAGAAAACAAAGGCAACCATCTATCTCAAGTTTCAACTTTCAAGTTTGAGGAGCTAAAGAGGTAAGCCCAAACCCCAACTTTCTCATTTCCTTGGGTTAACTTTGTTTATGGTTTTTTTCTCCTCTCCTACTCTTTTCCATTCCTTCTTCTCCCTCATTTCATTGCAGGTTGTGCATCTAAAACTTGAAGAAAATGGTCTTATTTTGGTTTATCATTCCTTTTTTGGTTCTCATAGTCTTGGTGGGAAATAGGCATCAAAGGGAAGAAGAGGACAGTGGTCATTCTCATGATCAACCACAATATGAAGATGGTGACGAGTTTGAAGAGGATCAAGAGGGTGAAGAGAGCAATGAAGGTGCCAAAGCTTCATCAACACCCTTGTGGAGATTTGTGACAAAAGTTGAGGAGGGAAGAGGTGGTGGAACCACTATATTCTTTTTTCCTCATGATTTTCATGACGTAAAACCTTTTACTGGTTCATATACCCATTTGAGGAGGCATCTTTGTGGTGTAATGGATAGTGATGACAAGAAGGGGGCCATTGGGATCACAATTTTCCCTTGAGATATCCAAGGAAGAGAGACAAAAATACATAAAGATAGAGGAAGTTGCACAAAGAAAGCATGGTAAAAAAAAAGGTTCAATCCAATGCCTCATCTAAATTTGGTGGCAACACATCTTCATCTCCTATGCTTCTAGAACCTCTGGGTCTAGAAGAACAACAGCAGATTTCCTTGATATTGGAGGTAGGGATGAGGTGGATGCAAAAGTGGTCTGGTTTCTCTATGCGTGTGGTATCCCATTCAATGTGCTCTGCTCCCCCTATTGGCATTATCTTGTCAAGGTAATCAACGAAGCCCCCAAAGGATACAAGATCCCCTCCTATGAGAAAGATAGAATTGTGTTACTTGACAGGGAAAGAGAAAAAATTCAAAGAGCTCTAACACAGTTTATTGATGATTGGGGGGACTTTCGGGTATCCATTGTATCAGATGGTTGCACAAATGTTAGAAACCAACATTTGATCAATGTTCTTGGTGTTTCTTGTTGAAATATTGTAACTGCAAAGAGTATCCTATTTATTATTGAGTTATTATTCATCAGATCAATCCCCTTTTGTGGATTGATCATGTCGATCTTTGTACTTGACCAAATCCCCTTTTACGGATTGGTCAAACCCTAATTATATTATGCAAATTAAGAAGTCGGCCCCCAAGCCTAATTAAAGTGGTTTTAACCACTAAGAAGAGAAGTCGGCCCTGCCCAGTGAAGAGACACATTTTCAGTGCCTACCAGCTAGTATAAATAAAGGAGGCTAGCGCCTCATTATCTCACTCACTCATTCACTCATCAAGTGCGCAAGTTTGGTAGCTACAGTTAGGAGAAGAAGGAAGAGAGAGGCGCATTGCTCAGTGTTGGATATTCTCTAGTGTTTTGGTTTATTGTCTTGGCATTGTATTGGCTATCTATATTAAGGAAGTTTTTGTTGGGTTTTCTCCCCCATAAGGGTTTCCTAGGATAAATGTTGTGTATCTTGTGATTGTGTTTCTCTCAGTGATCCTACTTATGCTATTGTTATCTAGTAAATTGAAAAGAAACCTAATAATAACTCAAAACTTAACATGGTATCAGAGCTAAGTTGAAGAGAGCACCTTTCACTGGATAAGCAAAAATGTCATTGTTGTCATACAAGAAAATTAGGGCTTTTTGTTGAAGAGGAATTTCAGCCTAAAAACTTATAGGGAAGTGCACCCTTGCCAAATTTGAAAACTGAAATAAGGAGGCCACGTCTATTTTAACTTTGTAAGTCACTCAATCTATGATAAAACGTTACCTAAATGTAAAAGATGCCAAAATTGCAAGGAATAATTTGAAGAAGTCTCTTATAATGCATTTAAAGAATGTATTGTACTGTTGAGAAGTCTCTTATAATGCATTTAAAGAATGTACTATACACCACGAAAAATGGAGGGCACTAAAGTAGAACAATTACTAACCTAAGTCACCTGACATGAAGACACGGGACATGGAGGACACGGGAAAACGAGTATCTGATACGAACACGGCGACCCTCGAAATCAGGACACGGGGGACACGTTATATATATATATAATTTTAATATATATAAGACTATAAGTTAAAAATTACTGAAATAGACAAAATATTGATACATCATAGACTATAGTAGATATTGATCAGTGATTCAGTGATACATCATGAACTCCATAAAAGATACATCATACATCATACAAATCAATCAAACTCTAAACATCATACTCATAGATGATAGAACATAGACACACTGATAGTCTGATACGGTGATACCGTATACAATGTACATGATACAAATAACCCACAGAACAGTGAGCATTCAAAGCATATTACCATAGGTTTGTCAACATGCATACATACTGCTCAAAGGAAAGGAATCGAATGAATGATCCATGTGTTCATGTCTTTAATATGTTTGCACAAATTCTGCAGTAAAACAGTGATTAAGCCCTCAGATAGTGTTAAAATGAATGTGATGTTAGCATATTGAGTTAGGTCGTTGCATCATGTATTGCATTGATTTGTTTCCAGAGGTGCTTTGAATGTTAGGTCTATCAAAATGTTTCAAGAAAAGCAATGGAACAAAACTGAAAATTAAACCATTCATGTGAACCCTTGTACCATTATCACAAGTTCCAAAGAGCTGGAAGAAAACACCTTGTGTGCGTATGTGAGTTTAGGGAGAGATATTACAAGAATAAACTAGAATCAAATCATGTCAAAGAGTTTCCAATGGCAACGATGTAAATGAAACCAGAATTAAGGTGTTAGGTCGTTGGGGTTATAGACCAAATCGTTCATCAATATTCCTCATCGATTTGATTAAAATGTTTCTCAAGTTTTTAAATGTGTTAAAGTGCTGCCCAGATATATGGTATTTAAACACAAATTTAGCCACTGTCCAGAATTGTAAACCCTCGTCACTAGCACCAGAAAATGACACAGAGACCTCACACATTCAAGTGTCTAAATGAATTGAGGAAATTTGCATAAAGCTTCCAAACTCAACCAGAACCTAGAGGACTTACTTGTGAACTGGGCAATGGTTGTTGGCTGCCAGGCTGCAATATCCCACCGTGACAGTGAAATGAAACAACTAAAAGTCAAGGGAAAACCACTTTTTAACCTCTCGCAAGCTCTTTTACGAAGGACACGTTTTTAGATGGTGTCCGACACGGTTTTAGATGGTGTCCTGAGGTGATGACACGTGTTGAAGCAGTGTCCGACACGGTTTAAGGACGTGTCCTGAGGTGATGACACGTGTTGAAGCAGTGTCTGACACATACCGTAGCGTGTCATCACAGTGACACCACGGATACAGACACTTCGCCCATAAGGAACGTGTCAGGTGACTTAGTTACTAACCAAGATTAGATCAATGAGTGATAATTAGTGATGGTTCATGTTGATATTTGTTACCTCCCAAAACTACACTTAAAATGTTACAATGTCCTTTAACAAAGTCCAACCCTAGGGGCACTTAGGAAGGTTTCCCATTATTACCTCAACAACTCTTCCACTAACTTTAGGTTGGTTACGTGCTAAGATAAGACAAAAAATCCTTAAAAAGATTGTTTTTGATGTTTTCTTTAAAATAAGATAGCTTGTGGAATTTACCAAGACCAATACCTATCCCACTAGGTCATTGAACCAAGACCAATGAACAAGAGGGTTTGAATGTGATGAAGAGGCTTAGTTAGGCTATCAACAATATGCTCTACCCAACCACATACGTTTTTTCAGTATCTAGAATTTAATAGGAGGGCCCTTATATTAAAATCATCCAAATATAATGTTTAACCATGAACAAGAAAAGGGATAGCAGCAACCTCTCAATATGCAGAAATGGCAGCAACAATATCCATTAAATGAACAATGATTACAGCAAGAAGTAGGATTACACCTCAACCTTATCTCTTCCCATTCGAGCAAAATTACCCTTCTCCAAAGATTGTATCCAGTTTGTAAGAGTAATTCCAGCCATAAAATAAACCCATGAAAAGTTTTTAAAAAGATGAAAAACCTCAACTTGAACTGGCCCTTCTTCCCATCCTCCCAAAGATATTCGACTAAGTGCCTCACGAGGAATTCCCTCTCTTCCAACCATGCCCTTTAACAAATGAGAATAGATCTCTTTTTACAGCTTTCCTTTCAACTGCTTCAATAAAATATCATTTCTTTAAAAGCTCCTACAATTCTCCATACTGCCACTTGTCATCTCTCTCTTCTATGAGATCCTCTTAAAAGATGCTTTTATTCTTCATTTGAGGGTTGACCATCTCAATAATGACAAATGGCATCCCCTCATGTAAAGAGCTCTTATTCGATATAAAAAGCCTCAAACAAAGTGTTCTTACCCCAAAGTCATCCTCAAATGTGAAAAACACCTCCAAATATGTAGAAATGCATCAAATAATGTCCTCAACCCTAATGGACCTAAAAGGTGAAATATGCCTCCAAACATGTGAAACATGCATCGAACAATGTCTCTTTACCCCAAAAGAAGGTAGGGCAATCCTCATTAGTGGGTGTTTTCATGTCAACCCAACCCTAAATCACCTCATTGTGCTCTAAGGAGTGGAGCATTCCTCTTCGAGCATTGCAAACAACTTGTTTGATGGGATTGAACAATTCCATATGTGCACATGTCCTCTCTAAACCCAATCGCTCAACCTAGAGCAGCGCTAAACCTACTCTTTACCTGCAACCTGCTTCTTTCTTCTTCCAAGGTAGGGTGCTCTCCAATCGATGGTACATCTCCTCCTTCAAGCCAACACTACCCTTTTACATCTTTCACTTGCCCCAAATGATGAGTAGAATGATGCTTGGGAAATATAGAACAAGGTGCATAGCCTCGCAACTTGTAGTTCACTGAAATACAAGGATTTTTTGTCATGTTGGTGACAAGAGAAAGCCCATGAAAATGCGAAATAAGACATGGATTTTCAGGTGGTAACAATATAAAAGACACGGAGTTGGTAACTTCCACACTAAGAGCCTTACCATCTTCCTATAAACCCTTTGTAACCTCCTTGAAATTAACCAGGAAAGTTGCACAATTGATGCTTGAAGAGCTTTTTGGGTTGTTAATGTAGGAAGAATTGGATTTGTGGGAAGAGGAATGCACATTTGACAAAGCTTTTATGGTCGAGGGAAAAGGAAGGCAAATAAAGCAATAGAAGAAGTAAAAATACAAAATTCAACACAAAGGTTGCTTCGTTTGTAGAAAAGTCAGTTATGTTAAAAAGAATTGATGGCATAATCCTCGAAGTAAAAATTATAGGGGTCAAACTAAGTCACGTGACATAGGTACATGGAGGACACGTGGATATGAGTATCCGTTGTGAGACACATCGACCCTGGAAAGAAGACACGAAGGACACATTGTATATGTATATATTTCATTTTTGTATTTGTAACTATATATATAATTATAAATTACAAATACAAAAATGAAATATATAGAGAAAGATCCAATTTTTTTTCGAAATTAGAACATTTACAAAATATTGATACAACTAATTACTACATCAATGATGATCAAAAACACAAGCACAAGAAATTAGAATATTCAATACATGTCATAAAATAGAAGTTAGAACCATAAACTATAGTTTCCTCATTAAGTCATTTGATGTCATCAAAATGTTAGAACCGTAGTTGGAAGAATTTCTTAGCCCGTCACTATCAATAATCCTCCTCCATGTCAGAATCATCAAAATCACCACCACTGCCATTGTTCTCTCCTCCATCCTCCTCCTCCTACTCCTCTATATCCAATCCAAGATCTGCATATGTCGGTGTCGAGGATGGCCACTCAACGGGATCACCATCATTAATAACAGGCTCTAGCACTGGTTCATTAAGATCCAAGTTTGTCGATGCCAATCCAACACTATTCTCCAAACCCATATCATCAGGGAACACTTTTTTCATGCCTTGGTGTTCCACACATCAAGACATGTGTTTGGCACAAGTCCTATTTTAGGACACAGACCTAACATGTGTTGGACATGTGTCCTAGTGTGCCACGTGTCCAACACAGGATACGGACACGTGACTCCTAAGGGACATGTCCTATTACTTGGGGGTCAAAAGAATGTTGGTCAAAAGACTAGCTCTTAAAATCTAACTTTGTGAGTGAGAGATCAAAAACTCAAGATGATAAACAAAGACTAGTTATTTGTGGTTGCCCAAAACAGTACACCTCGTGTCAATGATGCTTGGTGGTTGTATTAGGTGCGACGAATCACATGACAGGTTGTCAAAAATTGATCGACATGGAGGATGACCTTAGTGATGGAGATTCAGTAGCAATTGCCAATGAGGCTACTTATGAAATGAAGGGGAAAGGAAGCATTGCTTTAGGAATTGCAAATGGCCAATCCAGTCTATGAAAAATGTATGGTATGTCCCAAGAGTTAAAAATAGATTGATTTATGTTCGACAAACCATAAACAAAAATCTTGAGTAACCTTTAATGATAAGGAGCATGAAATCAAGAACCAGACTAATAATCTTCTGTAAAGAGGAGTAGCAGTTAGTGAATTGAAAAAGTTGGATGTCATACTCGTCATCCAAGAGGCCTTCATAACATTTGAATAAAATGCATCGGACAAGCTTTGGCATGAAAGGTAGGGGGACCTTTATTTTGCATATCTTCAGCTTTTACATCAAAACAAATCATTAGAGGACTCCCACCAATTAAGTTAGACTGCAATTTGTGAAGGATGCCTTGTAAGTAAGCAACACTAAGATCCATGTTCAAAGGGAACTGTATGGAGAGCACCGAGATTGTTGGGTCTTGTTCACAACAACTTATGTCAACCAATGCCAACTCGAGCACTTGGTGGAGTGATATATTTCTTCACATTTGTTGATGATTACTCCCCAAAAAATGGATTTATCTCTTGAAAAACAAATCAGACGTGTTGTCATCATTTAAAGAGTTTAAAATTGGAGTAGAAGCCCAATCAAGTAGAAAAGTAAGGGCCCCTAAAATTTATAGAGGTGGTGAATACACCTCCAAAGATTTTTCCAAATATTGTAAAGCACGTGGTGCAATAAAACAATGAATTGTTGTCAATACTCCACAATAAAGTGGAGTGGTTGAATGGAAAAACCACATCAAAACGGGTTGGTGCATGTTAAAAGGAAAGGTGTTGACAACAATTTTTGGGTGGAAGCTCTCAACAAAAATGTTCATGTTTTGAACAAGTCCCGGAACAAATCGATCGAAGGTAAAAGTCATGAGGAGGTGTGTTCAAGTGAAAACCATGATATTCAACATTTCAAGGTGTTTGGATGTAAAGATTTTGGGAAGCTCTCAACAAAAATGTTCATGTTTTGAACAAGTCCCGGACCAAATCGATCGAAGGTAAAAGTCACGAGGAGTTGTGTTCAAGTGAAAACCATGATATTCAACATTTCAAGGTGTTTGGATGTAAAGATTTTGTCCATGTTCCAAAAAATAAAGGAACAAGTTAGATGTCAAGGGTAGCAAATGTATTTTTATTGGGGATAGTGAAGTATTAAGAGCTTACAAATTGTATAAACCTATTGAGCAAAAGGCAATAAACAGTAAAGATGTCATTATTTATGAACCCACAAGTACAACAAAAGAAACGGAAGGTGTTCAACCTCATATTGCATGACATTTCACCTCGTGATTTTTATCACATGACAGAGACTTCCCAATTGATTTTGATTGATCACATTAAAAATTCATGGGGTTATTATGGGTGAACATACTTTCCTTGAAAATTCTCTTGTGGCTTGGTCCAACCACCATCGTGTTAACCCCCATTTTTGCTTTTGAAAACTAGAGAGGTAAGTTCCTAACATTTTTCATCTTTTCATATTTTTCAGGAAGACTACTATTTTTAGCATGTCTATTTTTAGAAATGCTATTATTAGCAAGTATGGTCACAATTACAAATTATGACATGTGGCAATTCCAAATTATGACATGTGGCAACATCCAAGACTGACAAGTGGCAAGATTTGGATGCATGCATGAGAGAACATGCGCCTGCATGACACTAGAGTGAGGTGGCAAGCACTAGAATTAGACTAGGGGTTTGTCTCAGTCATCAGGGTGTTTGCATGAATCCACTGAAGACCACTGGGATGCATGCATTGATTTAAGAGTGAGTTGGCACCTTCTTGAAGTTAACTAGGTTGCATGCATGCATGTAAGAGAAAACTAGGCATGTGGTTGAGTTAACTAAGCATATGCTTTCTCTCTCTCCACTTCATCATTAGTTAGACTCGGAGTATCTTCGCTTGGACTCCAACACATTAATACTTTACTACACTCTCATTACTTCGTTACCGGTTAACTAATGTGCATGAGGGAAGAGTTTCACTTGGACTAAGCATACCTCCACATCAGCTTGAGTTCAAGGCCACCTCACCTCACTTAACTCAATAATGCGCATGAATTAGAGAAGTTGTCTTGCATGGGTAATTCAACCTCATTGATCATTAAAAGGAGGAGGTCGCTCTTGGATGAGGGTGTGGTTTTCTTTTGGCAACAATCTCTCTCTCCTTCTTCTCCTCTTCTACCCTACCTTCCATACCTTGTGCAAGGATCGACATAGGACAAGTTTTGTTTCCATCTATATGGAGTATTCAACCTATTGTCTTATGCAAAATAAAGCTTGACTATGCTTCTTTCTAGCTCTCAAAGCAGAGTTTAGACGTTTATGTTGCCTTTTATTTTGGTAATATTTACCACTTATAAGCGCTTTCATCTCTCTTTCTTTCCACTATTTTTGATGCTAACATTAAGGAAAATTTCCATCGTTAAATTCAAAATTGTTATCACAAACTATTTGGCTACTTAATTGCATGTCGAAGATCTCTTTCTTGTGTTGTTATATCATTTTTTTGCAGATTTACAGGGTGAAAATCAGCACATGAGCA
>WSFP011543301.1:0-11577 GCA_009831015.1 Picea engelmannii | reverse complement strand
ATTTTCTACCAGAGCCTTAAACTCTTTAAATTTATCAAATACCTCAGATTTATTTATAAGAAAATAAATCCATGTGTTCCTTGAAAAATCATCTATGAATGAAACATAATACACAGATTTACCTAGGGATGGAATAGGAACAGGTCCAAACACATAACCGTGTATAAACTCTAAGATCCCCTTTTCTCTTGTAGCACCAGATGGGAATCTTACTATATTCTGTTTACCATATATGCAATGTTCACAGAAATCAAAATCCAGAGTGAAATTAGACATACCTTCAACTATACCTTTACTGTGTAGTGTTCAGAGGCCCTTTTCTCCAATATGCCCTAGTCTTTGATGCCACAACATGGTCTTCTTTCCAGGGACAATATTGGTCTTGTCTTATTTATTTCTCTGTTCAAGGACAACAGAACTGTTATACCCATTAGTATAAGTTCTTCCCAACAACTTGTACAGAGTTCCACACTGAACTCCCCTCATCAAAACCATTACTCCTCGTACCATCTTGAAAGTGTTATTTCCAAATACAGTATCCACTCTTGCATCATCCATATTGCTTACATATATTAGGCTCCTGGCTAGTTTTGGAATGTGCGGAACCCCATGAAGTGTTCTAATCCTTCCATATTTTAGCAGCAACTTAACCCTTCCACATCCCAATATTTTTGCTGTCGAGTAATCTCCTAGGAATACATCACCACCATCATATTTTTCATATTCAGAGAACCACTCCCTGTGAGGAGTCATATGGTATGACGCACCTAAGTTGATCAACCATACATCCCAATTTGCATGTGTACTTGTAGATGTAAGGTAAACATCACCTCCTTCTTCAGTGGAGGTTTTCGCCTCTGTGGAAGAGGTACTATTAGATCCCTTTGGTTTTTTAACCTTCTTAGACTTGCAATCTTTCTTACAATGCTCTGTTTTACTACACTTCCAACATTTCCTCAAAGATTTTCTTGGAGAATTAGATCTACCTGTAGATTTAGATCTCCACCCCGAAGGCTTACCAGGGTTCCTGTATTGGGTATGACCTCTTACAAATAAAGCATATGTTCTATGACTATCCATGCTTTTTCGCCTCATCTCTTCAGATAACAAGGATGAAACTGCATCCTCATACTTCAATGTAGATTGAGTGGTACTACCAATTGCTACAACCAGATTATCCCAAGAGTCTGGCAAAGAACATAACAAAGTAATACAATTATCTTCTTCTGCAATCGTAATATTAACAGAGACAAGTTGACTTACCAGAGTATTAAAGGCATTTATATGTTCTGTCACAGAATCTCCATCTTCCATCCTAAGATGATACGACTTTTTTCAAAGAAACAACTTGTTTACCAGGGACTTTGATTGATACAAATTCCCCAACTTATCCCATAGTTCCTTGGCTGTAGATTCTCTCGAGACATTCAACAAAACCGAATCTCCTAGGCAGAGTCGAATAATACTCCTTTCTCTTCTGTCCAACTTCTCCCAATATTCCTTCGACATACCAGTAGGTGGTTAACTGGTAGTTTGTGTACTGGTAGGTTGTGTATCAGTAGCCTATGTGCTAGTAGACAATGTACTAGTAGGCTGTGTACCAGGATCCACAATGATCCATTGTTCTTTGTCTAAAAGAAGGTCCTCCATATTCAGCTTCCATAGCTCAAAGTTTTTATCGTTGAACTTCTCTATCTCGATTCTAGATGAGCTCGCCATTTCTCTTTCTATACTCGAATCTCCACTGCAAAAGCTCCCACAAAACCCAGGTTTATCACAAACCCAAGATAAACTTGATCTATCAAGATCGAGCCAAACCCTCAACAACAAAGGCGTCTCTCTGAAGCCAAAAACGAGATCTAATACCACATGTAAGTTTTAAACCTGTGAATTAAAGAAATGCATATAGATTCTTAAGAAAAATAGAATATAATCAATGGCTCATTCACATAGTACATAGAGATATATATCGGAAACCCTCAACCAGGAAAACCTTTCTTATATTCATTATATCGAATTTCACCATTCACTATACAATATATACAATGTTTTTAGGTTTTCCGTAGATACCAAAAACCTAATCCCTAAAACCGAGATTATTTTTAGTAAACCGCTAAAAATAGCAAAATCCGCTAAAAATAGCAAAAACTGCCCAAAACAAAATTTCAGGGCGTTGCCCCGAATGTTGCGTGTAACCAAGGGGGGGCATACCTGCCCCCCCTTGGGACCCCCCTAGGAAAGCGCTTGGAACACATGGAACAAACAAAGCACTAGTATGAGGGATCGACAGATGTAGTTGTCATATCTGACGCATCCACACACACACACATGCAAAGAATATAACACATACCCAACACATTAGTCATGTGAGAGTAAAGTAAAGTTTGGTGAAAATGCTAGTCTCTTGTTGTTAAATTTAAGGAAGGTTTGCAGGTATGTGATCATATACACTAGGTCTATTACAAAGTTACAAATCAGATTTGGATGATGAAATTGATGAGGGATTTTGGTTGAGGTACATGGTTGAGACAAGTAGTTGATGAATTGACACATACATGAGGTGTATAGTTGATGATGTTGGTACATCTTGATGAGTCGTAGTTTATATGTATTTGATGCACGATTGGTACATATTTGGTGCATGGTTGATGCACTCGTTGATGGTACAGGTTGAGGTATAGGTTGGTGCATGGTTGATGCACTTGTTTATGGTACAGGTCGATTATAGGTTGTTTGGACTGATTATTGTGATAGGTTATTTGTACAGGTTTGGTGCATGGTTTATGCATTTGTTTATGGTACAGGTTGAGGTACATGTTGGCATAGGTTGTTACAGGTTGATTACAAGTTGATTGGTACAGGTTTACAATAGTATATCTCACAGTGATAGTGTGAAAGTGGTTCGATCATTCTATTTCTACATCAGGGAGGCTGGATGGGGCAAGGACAGGTGGTTGTAGCCACCTTCTAGTTGTAGCCTCCTACTGGTTGTAGCCTCCTACTGGTTGTAGCCAGAGAATTGGAGAGTTGGAGCTTCCCTCAGGTTGTAGCATCCTTCTCGTTGTAGCCAGAGAATTGGGGAGTTGGAGATTCCTTCAGGTTGTAGCATGAGAAACTAGAGGGTTGGAGCCTCCTTCTAGTTGCAACTAGAAAACAAAGGAAGTTGGTGCTTCCAATGAATGTAATTCTTAAATACATATAAGAAAAAATATTCCGTGGTTTTCTCCCGCTTTGGGTTTCCACATAAAAACATTGGTGTACTATGTATGTGTATGATTTCTCATTTGTTCATTTTTTATTTACTCTACAATTATTGGATGATAATGCTACATTGATATAAAACTTGCATTTTGTGGTTAAAAAGGACAATTTATCTATTACTGATTCACACCCCCTCTCAGTAATCCAACATGCAATTCATCTAATAATCCATCAATGAAAGGAATATGAAACTTATCTTTGATTGCCATTTTGTTGAGCTGTCTATAATCTAGACACATACACCATGAACCATCTTTTTTTGTGACTAACACCACTGGTGAAGAGAAATAACTTTGGCTAGGTTGAATGATGCCATCCTCTAACATTACCTGGATCATGTTCTCAATCTCACTCTTCTGTGCATATGGATACCTGTAAGGATAAATGTTAGGTGTTACACTCCTTGGTTGAAAATGAATATCATGGTCATGATCTCGAGCTGGTGGAAGACCCTTAGGAATTTCACCAAATACCATGGAATGATTTTTTATAACTATTTAGATATCTAATGGAGCATAGGATATAGATGTTTGAACATCGAGTGAGCACAATTATGCAATTTCACCATGGTGTCCCTTTTTGAGTAATGTTTTCATGCTATTAGAGCTTATCACTTTAGAGGGTTTCTCTTGGATACCTCTAAGATCAATTTCATTTCCCTTTGAGGAAAATCTCATGAAAAGATATTGAAAATTAAGGGCCACTGTTCCCATTGATTGTAACCATTGTATCTCTAATACAACATCATAACCACCCATTTGGATGGAAATCATGGGGATATCCAAAAAATACTCCCCCATGTTGAGATTAATACAATGGAATTTCCCTGAACAATTTATGGTACCTCTATCTACAATAATTACTTGAAACTCTGGTGTGGGATATACAAAGAAATTGATGTCTTTTGGTAATTTGTAATTGATGAAATTATGGGTGCTACTATAATCAATCAACATTGTTACCTTTTTATTTTTGATGTATCCTTGTATCCTGAGGGTTTGTGGAGTACTGATTCCAACCAATGCATGAAAATATATTGTTGGAGTAGTCTCATCTAGATTTGAATCTTGTGGCAATTCCAATTCCTGATCTTCTTCCTCTTCACAATATATGTAGAATAATTTCTTCTCACTACATTTATACCCCTTACTATACTTGTTGTCACAATTGAAACATAGTTATTTTTCTCTTCTTTCATCCATTTGTTGAGGTGTCAACCTTGTCGGTTGAGGTACACTTGTCTTATGAACCACAACACAACATTTTTTCTTGTGTATGCTCCAATGGTAGACATGTGTGTAGTCTTATTATTGGCTTGAATATGATGAGAAAATTGCATATCTTCCATAATACTTGCAGGATGTCTTAAGAAAATTTCATGTTTAATGTCTTCTTTTAATCCACCCATGCAAGCTTCCAACAAATGTTCATCACTTATGCCATTCACCCTTGTGTATAATACCTAAAATTATGAATTATAATCTTCAATATCACCTAATTGCTTGATTCTTGTTGATTGAATGAAGTAGTCATGTTCCCAAAATTTTCCATATTGTGCTTCTAAGTCTCTTGAAAATAAACTCCAATTATAATGATACGAAGGAGGCTTCCTTTTAACTACCCATTGATACCAATACTACAATTTTATCACAAATTTCAAAGTTGCTATGTGAATCCTTTTATTATCATCCATAATATTATGTGTTTCAAAATATTTCTCTATTTGGTTCACCCAGGTAAAGACCTCTCTTCCATCAAACTTTTTTAATTCAATCTTGTGAAAGTTGAATTTAGGACCCCCACTGTAATTAAATCCACTATTAGAGTTAAATACACTTGTAAATTTCTTATTGTTGACAAGTTATTCAACTTGAATACTACCTTTTTTTTCATGAGTTCCTTGCGTTTTTATATCTCCTTTAGGGAGTCTCTCATCTAGAGCCTAAAATATCATGGAAGACAAGAAATTTTGCAATTCCTTCATGGATTTTTTTATTTCTTCTTTATTTCCATCTATCTTCTTTTTCATGTCATTATTATTTTCCATTTCATCCATCTTCTTTTCCATTTATTGAATTTTTATTTATGAGTTTACCAACCCATCACTTTTTATTGACCTAACACTCAAATCATTAAGTTGTTCCTCTAATTTGGATAGCTTGTTATGTATCTCATAATTTTCTTCATGAGTTATAGATGAGACTTTCGGAGGTTTAATTGGCATTGAATTATTTTTTGGAGACACGTGGAACAAAAATAACAATACTCCTCTTTTTCCTCTTTATCACAAATTTTGAATCACCAAAAACATATTTTCCAATAAAAAGTTATGCCAATTGTAAGTTACATACCTTTCAAACCCTTAATTTGGAGTTTGTCCTCCTGACCGACCTTCATTCTAATGTATTTCTGAAATTTCAGCCCTTCTAAGTCTAAAATTTGATCCCGTAGCACTATGATATGTCCTCTCCGCAATTCCACAAGTCCGACCAAAATTTGATGTGCCAAGTGAAAGTTATGATAACTTTCCCAAACCTTGTTGATTTTTGGACTTTTTTGGAGAGTGAACTTGTAAAGACTTCCACATGTCCAATATTTAATACCTGATTCTAAAATTTGTAAAAATGTACTATACACTGTCATATTTAAAATTAAACTAGCCTCATGGAATTTGGATCCTTTGTGAAGAAGATATGTTTGTTTTACTCAGAACACATGTTTGAGACTAGTTATAGGACTAGTCAAAAACCTTATCTTCCACATGGTATATCTCTGAAAGTGTAAAGACCTAGAAGTTGAAATTTGTACCATAGATACCTTGCTATGTAGTCTAAATAATTTCTAAGTTTCACTATCTAAATCATCCCAACAAAACAAGAATAGAGAAAATTATAAGATGACTTTCTTGGAGAAGAAAAACCCTAGGATCAATGCTTTGATACCAATTGTTATGATTGATCGTCTTAAAAATGATAAGAAGTCAATGAATATATTCCACTTCAAGGGGGAAACCATATTTTACAATATATCCAATTGAGAGTACAATATTAGATTAGACAAGATGATCCTAAGACTAGGTCTCCTTGGTGTGTGTGTGTGTGTGTAGGAGAAAAAAGGTACAATTATATGGAAGGGTACAATGAAGGGTTCTAGTCGACATACAATTATAACAATATAAATTTAATAATTCAATATATAGGGATTAATAATGAGTTTTACACATAACATGGGGATTTTTCTAGGTCTTAACAATTCAGGTTTACTACAATTACTTAAACTATTTTTTTTTTCTTTAGGACTATAACATAACAAGGTAAACTAGATCTAAATCAAACTGAGTATATGATCTGAAAATATATTTTAAAATGACAATGGTTGAGTTATTAAGCATGAGTTAAATTACCATTTAGGAAACTGATGAAAGAGGAAGAATTAATGAAGAAACATAACAACCATAAATCAATATACAGATCTAAACATAAGCATGAAGAACAACAAACCATAAACACTAATGTGATAATGGAGTTTGGAAATCTCGCCTACGTGATGCAGTAGAGTCGCAACCGTACCCCCGTCGTGCTCTCCCGTTCTCAGGATCGTTCAAAATCCCCTTCTGAGCTGAAGCAGCTCTTTAGATTCCCTGCTGGAATCCTCTGTTACAAAACCGGATCCACAGGTCCTGAAACTCCATTCACGGGCTTCTACACTTACCGTGAATTTTCCTGATCTTAATTTCAGGCTATTGGGGTTTCGGTATTTCCGTTGTCGAAAATTTATCACCTCTCCAATCCCCGATCACCGATGCGCCGTTTTCATGCGCTATCCCTCTTGCTAGGTTCTCAGTCCATATGACCAGAGTTCATAAGACCACAGCCTTACCTTCCTGTCGGGATTTCAAACTTCAAAAACCCGATGCCCCCTTTGTGCACTAACCCTCCTGGCTAGGCCCTGGTCCATGTGACCACTACCATATGACCTCATCCATACCTATCGTCGGGGTTTCAGGGTTTGCGATGTCAAAATACTATGCCTACGAGATTCCCGACTCGTCGAATCCTGACTCTCTGTTGCATTGACAACTAGCTTGCACTATGGCTCTTTCCTCATCCTTGATGTGCTGACAGCTGGCCCCCACTAATCGGGGTATCACGTTTTATGATTCCAAAGTGCACAAACAAATTGTCACCGGGATCTCTGATATCCCGATGAACCAAACACCGATGGATGGTTTCCTTTTTGGGTCTTTCCTGATGACGCCAATGGCTGCCACGCGTCCTTCCAGATGGACGATCCCGATCCCTCCGGGATTTTGAGACTTTTGATGTCCCGTTTCCTTCGACCTTGGGAACTCCGATTTCCTGATAACCAATATGCCGATGATCGCTCGATCTCTGCCACATGTCTCTGCTAACAGATGGTCCAGATTGCTCCGATGTTTCGAGACTTGGAATGTCTCGATTCTCTTGCCCTCGAGAATCCTGATTTCCTGATGGCTAAACCTCATGCAGCTCCTATCCAATCTGACGGATGTCAGGTACCTACTCCATATCTAACGGTTCAGATCCTTTATCCCCGTGTGCTTGCTTCAGGGGCTAAACTCCAAGCATATTCTCTCGATCCAACGACTTACGAGATTTCTGAGTGAGATCTGACGGCTGTCAGTCTCCTCCTTATGTAGGCTCCTCTTGAGCTCCTCCTGGACATGGAAATCAATGGTCCAGATCTCTCTTCTCCTCCAGCCGATCTGACGACTGTTGTTGCTCCTCTGCTTTAAGCCTCGCTTGTGTTCTCCACAACGCTATTCCTCCCGAGCTTTTGCTCCTTTCAAATCCTTAAAGGATTTCAATGTCTGTGCTCCTGCAGAGTCTTCTCATGCACCCAATGTGCTATCTCTTCTGAGCTTCCGTAACACTCAGACCCCCTAAGGGATTTTGTCCCTCTTCTCCCTCAAATGGAGAAATTAACACCTTCCTGGCTGTCCTTCTCTCAAGAAACCTCCTTGCTGAGTCTTTCTGGGTGTTCAACGACCCAGTGAATATCCCTCAGTGGACTCTTCCTCACTTCCAGAACTCAAAGATTTCTCTTCACTTTTGTGCCTTCTGCACACTTCCTCGACGCCCTCCTAGCGGAGTATCTTCTCCCAGAACATTCAACAGTTCTGTCTCCTTGTGCACCTATGCACTTTCTCAACGCCCACCTGGTAGAGCTTCCCAGAATCCTCTATGATTCTGTCTGAACTCACAACAGAGTTCCTCCAACTGCACCTTGTGCCTGTGCTCAATGCCCACTTGGCAGAGCCTTATATAACTCCTAAGAGATTCTGTCTGCAACTGTGTCTTCTCCCACATAGCCTTGCCTCCTAAGGTGTTCAACAACCTTGAGGTCTTCTCCTGAGTCGATGATTTCAGCTTCTGTGTCGCAACACGTCTTTGTCTGACTCCGCAGAGTTCAGAAGTGCATCCTCTGTGCACTGGTATTCAGAGACCGCAACACTCTATCATGCCCTCCTGACATGAAACCTCAAAGACCCCTCAAGCCTGAAAACCAACCAACTCCTGCTGAATGCCTAACATGCATACAATCACAGCATATATAAGAACACACACAGACATCCATATAACACAGAACATGTGCAGGAAAAACTGCTTCTGTTTATATTAACAATGGCAAATGCCTGTAATTACAAAGTGTTTTGAGCTCTCTCTGGCTCTCCTCTCTTACAACCACTACCAACCTCCCAAAATGAGATCCTCCTATCTCTTTACCTGAGGGGGCTCTTAGAGTGCTTCCCTCCAGATCTACCTACTCTATTCAATTACAATAAATGGCTGTCTAGTCCAGCATCTGGATCTAGATCTCAGCCGATCTAGCATTAAAGCCAATCTTAACTACAACATGCACAAAGGCACGACTTCCTGGCTCAACAGCCTAAAACATTAATTACATTCAATTCAAATTTTAAATGAGGCTGCGCCTCTCTGCAGCGCGCGATTTGAATTCGCTGGCGTGGCTGGCTGACGTGGAGAGATGCTCCTGCATCACTACGTCTCCAAGCCTTTGTCTCAGTGGGTGAGGCTTTCTTATTTATGTTCAAAGATTTAAAAGGAAATCATAATAGTGCCAAAATGATTACAAACTGATATAGTCTTATTCTACCAGATCTCTAGAACCCAACAAAACTGGCGACACTGTAATAGGATGAACGAAGCTCTCGGAAATGGCCCGCAAAGGTTCTCTCCTCAATGGCTTTCCTGCATAAAAATGGCTTTGAATCAATAATTATTCAACATAAACCCATTCTAAACCTTATATATGGCTTCAAGAACCTTTGGTTTATATAGGCTTGAATTTGGCAACAAACTCCCAACTCCCCCCCAATATCTGGCCTCAAAAAGGGCCCAATATCCCCCAAAAATGACCAAAATCTCCCAAAATTGTTGAATAAATCAATGAAAATCTTATTATAATGTCTAAAACCCACTAAATGGAAAAACATGGTTCAACCCCTTTATCTCCATGTTCCTGGTCATATGGAGGGTGGCCGTGTGCCCAAGTGCTATGGCCTAGCACGCTGGCCCCTTTACCGTTCGACTCCTGGTTACATGCAGTGGCCATGTGGCCCAATGCTCTAAGCTCCATGCACTAACCCTGCTAGAATAGCCCCTACTCGCAAGCCTGTGGTTATGCCCCTGATCAGCGGGCTAGCCCAACCGATCGGGGCTAACCCTTAACCTCCGTGCCAACACACAAGGTCCAACGCCGGATCATATTTTCGAGTGGTAAGTGGTGGCATTGAACCGGGGCTAAGCTCCAACCATTGCACCAAGTTATAACTCCTGTGGTCATATGCATATGTGTCGAGAATGAGGTTGGGGCTAGGCCCCAACCCTATTCTCCTCCGCCCGAATCTACACATTAATTTATATATAATGTTTGAACTTTACATTATAAGGACCACCATGGGTGGGCTGGCTAGCCCAGCCCTGCCAAGTCACTGGCTCAGACGAGAGGTCACGGGTTCGAATCCCGTAGACCATAAAATTTTAACACAACAAACAACCAATGGAGGGGTGCCATGTGGCACCACATTATTAGCCCAAATAATATACCACGTGTCGAGAGATCATTTTTCCACATCTACCATGTGTCTTCTCTGTCACATGTCATTGTACTTGCCATGTTTTCTACGTGTCATATGAACGTGCCACATGTCACCCTTGCAGTGGTGACACATGTCACTCCCTGATTCATCCACCTATACTTTCCCATGTCAGCTCCAATGTACCCTACCACATCAGCTGTACGAATGTATGGTCTGTACAGTCAGCTTCCACGTGGCACTGTACACACTGTACAGTCATCAAATTTTTCCTGTTTGGCAAAATGAACAGACAATGATATCTTGTTCATACGATGTCCATTTGAGCCTATTCAAGTTGCATTGGGTTCATATCGATGAGGCCTACACACACGTCCATCTTGAATCCATTCCGATCACTTTGAATTTTAGGTCTTCTTAGACCCATTTTTGTCCCTAGATACAATTCTGGATCACACCTCCCCACTAAAGACCTTTTGGTCCTTCAAAGGGTTACTGACTAGTCATCAAGTGCAGGATAGGCCACCCGACTAGTTCTCTGTCTTTTAAACTCTGTCCTGTGCACCTGTCTCATCAAGATCAACTGTAAAACAATCATGATAACTAATAACATATTGTTAGTCACTTGTACTCTGTCACATCTTACTGAAGCCACTATCATCCATGTTGACAACATTACTAATGATAACATTAGAAATACGACTGCAAATGAGCTAATATGTTTGTAGCATTTTCACAACATTAGCTTATCTTGAAGTAAAGTGTGATTGATCTTCTATTCCACAATCATCTCCTATTCTTGCTTAAGATAAATTACTTGATTTGAAACAATTATAGGTGTGTTTTTTGCATGAGCTTCCTTTCTTAATTGTTCCATTGTTTGAAGAGATTTATTTTCTTTTAAATGATGCGCATGAACCACATATTCTTGACCTGCTTTGGTTAAGTGATATTGATTCTTTTCCCTGTAGAAGATTGATTTATGATCATACAAGTAAGGAATTCCTAAGACCATTCCACATTCATTGAGTGGCACCAGATCACATGTTACCTCATCCACAAACTTAGATGAAATTGCAAATTTTAATGTGCATTGCTTTGTTATGTGCAATTGATGATTGTTGCTTATCCATTTAAGTGTGTAAGGATTATGATGCATCTGAGTGTTTAATCCCAATTGTTTAACCAATTCCTCTGAAATTAAGTTAGATTGAGAT
>WSFP011543296.1:0-11577 GCA_009831015.1 Picea engelmannii | reverse complement strand
GGGGGGGTGTGCTCTATTACAGGCATCCATGCCAGCAGAGGTAGGAAAATAGAGGGAGGTTATATGGCAGTGAGCAACCAAATACCATGCAGTAGTCTTCAAGAAGTGAACCAGGTAACCCATCAATTCCAATTCAAAGAAAAAACCAAGAAAAATTCATTGGTTATGATGAGATATTGCATGAAAAGGATTATGTTTTTGCATTCAAACTGGTATTTATTTGCTTGGCTCAGTTTTTGTATTGGATGTTGGTTCATTTTTATTTGTTAGTTTCTATGTTTAGGTAGTTTTTGTGTGTGCAAAAGATGCAAAGGGGAGGGGATTTGAAGCCCTCCTGGGCACCAGGCCCAAGCCTCCATGGCTCCTTTAGACTTTTAAATTTTGAATTATTTGTTGAATATGCAAGCTTGGACATGTTATTGGCCTGCCCTATGCTTTGAAATCTAGCTCCCACCCTTCTCCTTTTCCCATAAATCCTAGAGTTACCCAGAGATTAAAAATTGGGGAGGGGGTTTGAACCCATGATCTCCTGTTTTAGAAACTATTGCCACCCATCCACCACTCAGGTGCCACCACCACCCCCTCACCACCTCTACAACACCTCCACCTGAAAATCCATGCACCATCTCGGCCTCCTCCTCCCACTCTCTTCCCACTCTGAGCTCCCCCTCCTCCATGCCTATGCACACCTTCATTCCCACTCGCCCTCACAAACCCCTACCACTTCTCCTCCACTCGCGCAGACCTTCCTCCATTTCCCCTCTCCTCCCTTGCATTCATGTGCCTCACTCGACACCCTCTCCTCTCCTCAAGCTCCTCCTCTCCCCTTCTACCTGTGCCCTTCCTAAACCCCCGCACTCCCTCTCTATTCCCTCTTCCTTACGCACCTCCACTACCTCCACATGCCTAGCCACCACTCACCATCACCATTCCTCCCTTCTCCCTCCAACCTTTTTCCACTCGTATCCCCTCCTATCTCCTCCCCCCTTACCTTCTCCCTCCAAGCCCTTCAGACCCAGCTTCTCGCAAACCCCTGTCCCTCCTCCGCTTGGGGCCTCTCCTCCACACTCCACCACCACCAAGCTTCCTCACATCCCCCATTACCAGCACTTCTCCACGCGCCCTCCTCCCTATCTAGCTCCTTTTATTCTTGACTATGGTCACGTGGGCGACCAAAGGCATAGGTTGGGTGGGTGTTATTAAAAAGGGTTTTAATTTAAAAAAAAAAATTGTTATATAGTTTGTTGTATAGTTTTTTGTTAATTTATTTTTAATTTTTAAATTTAATTTTTTATTTTTTTTATTACTTTTATTTAATATATATATATATATATAATATATATATTATATATATATAATAAAAATATTAATAAAGATTTATTATAAAATTAAATAATTTTAAATAAATTTCATTTATACATTTAAAACTATATGGTAAATTTAATTCCGCCCCCCCCTCCCAGGGCCACTTGACAGTTTAATTGCATAAATTCGCCATACGGAGGCCGATTTTCACACACGAATAGGAAAACCGACTAGGGTGAATTCAGGACATATCTTCAGTGACATGTCCCAGAGCGATAGGGACTCATTCTTGGCCTGACAAGCATGCCCCGGAAGGAGGCTTAATTGGGGGCCTCCGATGCCAAATTGGGTCGGGTGAGGAAACCCCATTTCATTTATAGGTATCTAGTCCTGTATAAACCTTTCAATTCTAGTTTCCAGCCCATAATTTTACCCCAACTTCAAATTTGTTCCCTGATCAGTCACTCGGTCAACTCCTTCCTCGTACCTTCCCAGGGAAATATCTTACTCATCTGGAGTCGGATTTGCGCCAAACGAAAGGAAGAGGAAAGGTAGCGGAAAGAGATACAGCATGGGTATAGTAAATAATGGTTTTGTTTCTATTTTTTATAGGGTAATATCCTCTCAAGGTTCAGGCCCAAGGGGTCCCTTCACCGAAACAAGCCCAAATTGAAGCCATGCTTCAGCCAGCTCACAGGGAAACTTATAGGTAGAAAACGGGGGGTATAATCAAGTCTGAAAAGTGCCTAAATAGTGGGAATTTCCTTACTTACATTGACCAAATCCCAAAGGCCCCTTTCCCTCCTAATTATCTCAGCGAATTCCCCACACCTTGGGGCTTCATCTCGGTGAATCCGACAGCCATGGATGGCCAAGAATTGTCCTAAAATTCCTCATATACAACTGCAAAACATGGTAGAAATAAAAGATCCTTTGGGATGGCACAAATCCCAAGGCAAATGGTGATGTGGAATAATTGGTTTTGTCATGTTATGAAAAATGAATTTTTGTAATATGAAGTCTCGCATGATTTTCTTTTTGATATATGTACATTGTAATTAAGAGGTCAAATTAGATTTGATTTGATCCCTTTATGATAAGATTCCCTTTTGGATAAGATCCTCTTTTAGGATAAGGTTACTTTTTGTAAAAAGACAAAATACTTTAGGGTTGGTCCACTTGTCACTTTTCCAAAAGTGACACGTGTCTTGTGACCTAACCCTAAGCCTTCACTTCTCCTTTATAAATAAGAGGGTTGGCATTGTAAAAATGAAGGATAAATATAGTAACAAAGCTCTGCTGAAATTTTCCAAGACTCTTTGTGTGTGTGATACTTGTTAGATTTTATTTTTTGGATGTGTTATTTGTTGGTTAAGGGTTGAGGGGTAGGGGTAAATTCTTGTTATGTTAGCTATCTCCAGGAGGGATTGGTTATCTAGGTGTGTGTTGTTGCTTCCTTGGGTTTAAATTTCTTACTTTCGTCTTCTAAGAACTTGGTTTAACTTGTTTGATGTGTTTTAGTGCAGATTTTCTGAAGTACTCAGTTATTTTTAGCCTTAGCTAGTGGCTGGGAGTCATAGGGCCCCTTAGGACAGCCCTCAAATAGGCCACTTAGTTGGTTGTTCGTACTTGTTTTCTTTATCTTTTCATTCATGTATATTTCTATTATGTTTTCTTACCATTAACCTTGTTGTCCCAAATAGAAAAATTGGTCATTTTGGTCAACTTCCCCACATGGGACAACCATCTTATTTAGTTGTTATATACTTTTTATGTGTAAATTTCTTTTATATTTAATTCATTTTTTTCATACATAAATACTAAAATTTCATTGTTTGCCTACAAGGACATAATCGGTCACCTATTTTGCTTCTCCTAAATGGTTGGGAACAACCTAAAGACCTATTTGAGGCAAAGGGGCCAGCAAAGAAGCCAAGAAAAACATCCATTTTGATCACTAAATCTATCCAATCACTCTCATATTCACTTTACACATCACTTGCACTCATTCCAAAAAATTTGGAACACATACCAATGTTGATATGCTTAATTTGTGTAGATAGCTTGAGTAGTTTACTTGTGAATTTATGTTAAAAAATCTGATCTATACTTGCGTAGATAATCATCACACTTTTTATATCTCAAACATTAAAATTCCAATCCCCATACAAGGAGTTAATTGTGGCTTTCATGCACATGGAGGCTTTGTCGCTCGCAAAGAGCCTCAACCCATTCCTTTGGGTTGAATGGTGTAATCGTTATTTGTAATTATCTAATCTTTCCATATTTCCATTGTATCATTTTTCACTCACTAATCTATGGGTGGCTTCCCCTAAAGGGGCCATACATAATCGGTAATCTAAATACACACAAAAAGCCACAAAATATTTGAAAACAATTCATGGGTATGCCCCATACACTCAAAACAAACTTATACTATTTAGCTATATACATACACATATTATTTAGCTGTGACATATACGTCACCTACCTATTTACTTGTTTTATGTATATAAGTTTTAGATAGATTTCAAATTCAGTAACCAGGAGGCACGCTTGTGAAATAAAAATGTGACATCGCCATGTGGATTGCTTGGTATTTCATTTCAAGCAATTTCAGTTTTGTAGGATACTAAGAGTCAAAGCCAGGGAGTCTTCATCAGGAGCCTCTAGGAATTTGTCTAGTTAGTACAAGTCGAGTGGTCTTTCCTTAGTACCAGATGGTCAAGGAGTTGATTATCTTATTTTGGTTGGATTAATACTCTGCTTGGGTAAGCTCAACTAAAACTCCCTTTAGGTGGGTCCTGGGCCTCTTCCTTTTTGCAGGTATGCTTCTTCCATCCAAGTGTCTTTAAGAGCCAGAAAGCACTAGTGAAAAGAAGTGGTTAATCCCTGCTTCTCTGAACTGCATAGGGCACTCTTCAATCTAACCACCATGGTCTACTAGGAATACTCTTCTTATACTGGTTGGAACAGTTTTGGGATGTATTTACTTATTCGAGATAACCTTCAAAATAGTGTGGCGACCAAGGCATGTGATAAAAACTAAAAATTGACCAATAAAATATTTTTAAAGTCAACCTTTCGTCAGTTCACCCTTCACCCACAAACCGAAATTTGAATATTGTGAATATTTTCCCTTATATTGTAGTTGTAACATCTTGTAACAAGGTTGTTCATCCCCTTTTACAACCCCCTTTTGATTTAACAATATTTTGGGATCACTTCCTGGGTCACCCTAGGGGGTATCAAGCTATTATGGGCTTGTTTCCCTATCTTAAAAGCTTCGAACAACTTGTTGTTCGCAATTTACAGCCATTTAAAAGAACTTGACTGTAGATTTTAAGCTTACTTTTCACCCTCGTTTCCCACCTTTTTACTTGAGGCATCCATTGGTTAATTACCTAGGACACCGGTTTACCCCGAGGACCCATTCTGGGCCATTATCCAATGCTTTAAGGACTGAACATCTCATTGTTTGATTTATTAGTTTTCTGTCCAAAAAATCATTGAGCTTATTTTCATCCTATTGTCCATAATTTTCACCCCCGGGCCACTTTGGCCATCCAGGAACCTGAGGGAGGACAACACCCAGGGTGGGTGGTCTTGAGAAAGACTTCCTGTAAGTCTTTCACCTTTTTTTTTCCTCTTCATTGCCACCTTAGGAGAAGGACCACTTGAGGTGTGAGTAGTCTCTTCCTTGTGTCGATCTATCAAAGAGGTTGTAACCGACTTCACAGCCGGATAGGTCGGATCTTCCCCAACAGACAGATTTTTTTTATAACACCTGCATTTTTTTGGCGACCATACTGGGGAACTTGCAAACCTCTTTAGATTTTCTTGTATCCCAAGCTTATATTGGGTGTTGGACCCAAATTCTTTGCGGTCCTTTTCCCACTTGTTGACAAAAATTTTGTGGCAAGGTCTTTCAGTAGCCCTTTGGAATTTCCTTTTGCTCTTGTTATAGTTCAGTTCCCTTGCAGTTTCTGTTGCATACGGGAGCCATAAATACCATCGTGTTTTCCTTTCCTTTTACCTTGTCAGTCTTAGATTCTACTTGTTCAAACTCACATGGGAATTTATAAATCTGTCATACCTTACCTTCCACTTCAAGAAGAATGAAAACAAAGTTTTGTTTATAGTTGGGTTAATCTACATCATTTCAGATTAAGTAAGATTATTGGTGATACATCTCTTGTACTCAAAGTACTTACTTGATCCCCTTGCAATATGGCAGGGTGGAAGTATCATAAGACTAGGGAAATAGTGTCCCCCAGGATTACAAGAAGTCAAAGTTCACCAAAGAAAACAAGTAGTGAGACACATACACCTGGGAAACTAGGGAAACTTATTACCTCTACACTGCGAGCTGAGTCACCCTCTTCCTCTTATCCTATTCAAAGCCCCTTACTAAAAAAATCTTTAGTTAATCTGGCAAAAATTACTAATCCTCGGGTTGCTTCTCCCATTGTTTCAACACCTGTTGTTGTTCCTCCCATAGTTGTTCCGATGGCGATGACATGGCAACCCGAGACTCCTTTGACGTTGGCCAGACGTCTTCATGACATACCTATGGATGCCCCAAACAGGATTCCTAAGTTCAGTGGAACTGATACATTGAGTGCTAAAGAACATATACAAAACTTCTATGATGCATTAGAACTTATGGACATAGCAATTCCTGATGTCATCATTAGAATTTTTGTAAGAACCTTTGAGGGTGAAGAAGCGAGGTGGTATCACTTTCTTCCCAATGATAGTATCCCAAATTGGGACACTATGATTCAAGAATTCAAGAAAAATTTCCAAGGGCAGATGATTTGTCTTCCCTACTCAGGGATTTCATGACCATCTCCATCCATGAGGGTGAGCAAATCCAAAATTTTAATCAATGCTTTACCTCGACCTTGAATAGGATCCCAACTACTTCCCAACCATCTGGGAACAATTTTTTCCATTATTACATGACCTCTATGAATCTGAATGTAAAGTATATATTGAAAGATAAATCAATACAAAATTTGGATGCGGCCAAGACTAGCACCCTGGAAATTTAAAGAAACATGGAGGAATCTGGTATGATTCCCTCACCTTTAGGGAAAACCTACATTAATGGGAGACCTAGGAATGAGGTACCTCGAAATGAGGGTCCTTGGTATGAATCTCCACCTACCCAGACTTTGAGGATTGAAGAAAGGGAAAGTTCAGAAACTCTCAAGTTGTCAATGAACATGAACAACCAAATACTTTCCCTTAATCGAAAGGTGAATGACTTGGAGCTTTCTGCTCCTGTGAGGCCAAAACCTCCTTTCTCTCCTACTCTTCATCCTAGGCAACATGTTGTTGAAGTGGATTGGTGTCACTTTTTCCATGACTTCCATGATCCCGAGTATTGTTACTCATATACATGTCACATGGAATTATCTAAAAATGACAAAGCCCCTCTACCTCCAGTAAAAAACAAGCTTTCTTCCACTTCCCAAAATGACCAAGTTAACATGGAAGACTCTATTCCCTACGATGATGATCCTCTTTCTTTCGGAAGCTTTTTTGTAGAAACTAGGAGTCAGACCCCTAAAACCACTCTGTAAGGGGTGGGCGAGGCCAAAATCGATCCCAAGGACAATGAAAAGGGAAAAATTTCCATGAATGGTAGATTACATTCCCCTACAAGGAATAGGGTTCCATGGACCAAAAATAAGGTAAATTTACCTAATAATCCACCACCCTGCTTCCCAACACCAGTACCTTACAACGTCATTGAATATCTACTGAAGGTTATCACCCACATGACATTACTAGATGCTCTTAGAACACTCGCTCATTTTGAAAACCTTTCATGTGTTCTACAAGAAACCCCTACTCCGTGAACAGAACAAAGAGTTCCTCTTTCCAAAGAGTCCACTTCTCAACCTAGGGAAGCATATGATGTTATTGATTTAGACCCTGGGGTTCCTCCTTTTATATCTCAGTTTTGATTTCTGATTTTTGCTCCATAACTGTGTCACTAACATAGGAGTGAGGCACAATGTCATGCCCCTTTGAGTCATGAGAAGACTGGGTCTTGAATGTACAGGCCCATGTAAATACATGTTAGCTTTGGATTCTAGGACTGTAGAAACCATCGATTACAATAAGGACTTATCCATTACTTAAGACCAAGCTCCAGAGGTGAGCATGCTCATAAACATGATCATAGCAGATATACCTAAAGCATATGGCATGCTTTTAGGGAGGGAGTGGTACACCAAAGTCAAAAAGGGTCATTACTTCATGGAGGGAGCCCACTTCACCTTTCCCTATAAGGGTGTTGAAGTTGTCATTAGGAGGGAACCAAAGTATGGAGAGAAAGTTGTACCTACTTCCTATAATGTGAAACATGTGTCTTTTCAAGATATAGGTATGGGTACATATATTGTGTTATCTGAGGAAGATGCACATCTCCCTCCTTTTGAGTTGGAAGAAATGGTGTGCAGTATGGATTTTGACAGTGCTAAATCCAAGCACGGATTTGGGGCTGGGGTCCTTTTGTGTGATTCCAAGGGGAAGGCAGTCCCTTTCTCGTTTCGATTAGAATTACCTAACACTAATAATATGGATGAATATGAAGCCTTAGTTCAAGGCCTACAAAAGGCCTTAGAATTAGGAATACACCATTTGTTTGTAAGAAGAGATTCTAAATTGGTTGTGAATCAAATTAGAGATAAATATGAAGTTCACAACCCATGCCTTAAACAATACCACCGAAGGGCTAAGAAAATTATTGAAAAGTTCTTATCTTTCAACATTCAAGCTGTTCTTAGGGTTGAAAACCATGTAGTTGATACTTTGGCCTTGGTTGGTTCTTGTTTCACTTCGGATTTCGTAAGGTCTATCGAAGATATAAAAGTCCAAATTTTACATAGATCTGCATTACCTAATAATGTCGACTCTTGGAAATTTTTTGATACTGACAAACAAATTTGTAGATTCCTCCAAAACAAGGAGGAATTTGAAGATTTACATATCATACATGAGTTGGAAGAGGAAATCAAGAACATAATCCAATTGTAAACAAATAAGACTCCCCCTGGTTTTTCTGTACTGGAATCCATGTTTGATTCCAATGATGCTACTACCTCTACACCTAGTATTGATAGTGAATCTATTAGGAAGGTGCAAGAATCCATCCCTATTAACCTAGGAATTGAGAAAGATACAAAACTAGTATATATAGGTTCACAGTGTTCCCCTTATGAGATCACTCAATTCCTGAAAATCTTGACAGAGTTCAAGGATGTTTTTGCTTGGTCCTACGAGGATCTCAAGGTTTTCGATATGTAGGAGATAGTCCATGCCATACCCATAATCCCTGATTTGAAAACTTACAAGAAGAGACAAAGAAAGAACAAGCCTTCTTTGGAACAAACAATTAAAGCTGAATTGGACAATATGGAAGCATCCAGGGTCATTTACCATGTTCGTTACTCACAATGGGTATCTAATTTTCTTTTTGTTAGGAAGAAAACTAGTGATATTCGTTTGTGTGTCGACTTTCGACATTTAAATAGGGTGTCCCTAAATGACAACTACCCCGTCCCACCTATGGAAGAGATTCTTCAACAAGTCTCTAGGTCTCAAATGATGTCCCTTTTAGATGGTTTCTCAGGTTACAATCAGATATCCCTCAATCCTTCTAATAGTCATAAAACCACCTTCACTACTCATTGGGGCACATATGAATATAATAAGATGCCTTTTGGATTTATTAATGTTGGGAACACCTTTCAACGTGCCATGACCATTGCTTTCAAAGGTTTATTGGGTAAGATCATTGTTTTCTATTTCAATGACCTCACATTCTTTTCCAAAGAATGGAGTAGTCACTTTTATCACCTTAGGCAGGTTCTCCTTAGATGTCGTAGGTTTGGCATATCTTTAAATCCTAAGAAGACCATTTTCGGTGTTATGGAGGGAAAACTTTTGGGTCACATCGTCTCTCGATAAGGTGTCAAATTTGATCCCGAGAGAGTGGTAGCAATCAAAAATCTACCCTTAACTACTAATAAAAAGGAAATGCAATCTTTATTTGGAGAGATAAACTTCCTGAGACACTTCATTATTGATTTTGCTCAAGTAGTTAAACCTCTAAATCAACTTATGAAGAAAGACATTCAGTTCAAATGGGACCCCCCTAACCGTCATGATTTTGAATCCATTAAGAAAGCCATTTCTTTATCCCCTCTTTTAATCAGTCATGATCCCTCTAAAGACTTTTTCATGTACACTAATTCATCAGAGGAGACAATTTATGCAATCTTATTGCAAAAGGATCATGAGGAAAATCTTAGAACAATCTCCTTCGTGAGACAAAATTTTAAGACACACCAACTGAACTATTCTACACTGGAGAAACATGGTTATTCTTTATATAAATCCTTGGAGCAATTTCAACATTACATCCAAGGCCATAAAGTTCAGGTTTTTGTGCTTACCTCTCTCTTAGTCAGTACTCTGAATCAAACCGAATTGCATAGTAAGTGGTCCAAATGGATCATGTGCATGAAAGAGTATGACTTGGACATTAAACCGACAAAAACCATAAGGGGACAGAGCTGGTTGGATTGCTAACCCAATACCACCCCTCAATCATAGCTAAACCACCTCAAGTAGATGACTTGATTGCTTTCAAAGAACTGGTTAATGAAACTAAGTTAGCCTCACAACCATGGTACATACCTATCATATATTTCCTGATCAATGATGTGTGTGCCCATCGGACATGGATACTAAATCCAAATGAACACTTCATTTTCAAGTTGTCTGGTATGTTTTACAAGACCAAATCCTTTACCAAAGAAACCTTGATGGGGCTTTGTCATGATTCTTGACTCCCAACCAAGCCCAAATGGCACTTGAACAATGCCATTCTCGGTTTTTTGGAGGTCACTTTTCATCCAAAACCACTACATCAAAAAAATTTCATGCAGGTTACTTTTGGCCTTCACTCCACAAAGATGCCCATTTACTAGTTCGAAAATGAGAAGCTTGCCAACACTTCACTGAGAAGAAAAAGCTAGTTTCCTTACCCCTTAGGCCTATTGAAGTCCAATTCCCTTTCACGAGATGGGGCATGGAATTTATTGGGCCAGTTTCATCGCCTTCCAGTGTTGGTCACGTATTCATCTTAACAGCCATAGACTACTTTACAAAGTAGGTTGAAGAAACCGCTCTTAGGAAAGCTATGAGTCAACAGGTGGTAGAATTCATTGAACGTAACATTTTATCCCATTTTGGAACCCCTTCTGAGATATTAATTGATAATGGATCATATTTCATGTCTCATTTCTTGCTCCACCTTGGTGTTACATATGACATCCAACTTTTTTGATCTTCCACCTATTACCCCCAAGGTAATCAATTGGCCAAATCAACAAATAAAAATTTGATTTGGATCCTTAAGAGGACAGTCAAGAATAAAAAGCGTGATTGGCACACAAAGATAAAATTTTCTTTATGGGATGATCGTATAACCCCTAAGACAACAACAGGTCAAAGACCTTACACTCTGGTGTATGGAGCTCTGGTTTTCCTACCTGTTCACTTACAAATTCCATCCTTGAGGTTGGCTATTGCTGAGGTAGAAGATGATTTCCAACCTGTACAACATCGTTTATACACACTCATCAAACTAGAAGAGGTAAGAAAAGACACATTCCAACACCTCCAAAAGAATCAAGACATTGTTAAACATTCCTTCAATAAAAGAGCCACAATGGTAAATTACAAAGTAGGATATGATGTCTTATTATGGGACAAAGCACACGAGGCCCCATCCAAACATCACAGGTTTCATTATTTATGGTTGGGTCCTTACACAATCTAAGAGGTATTAGGGACAAATGCTTCTAGATTAAAAAACATGGATGGTGAACCACTTCAATTCCCTGTGAATGGTCATCACCTAAAGTTCTTTTACTCCTGAGAGGCCTCGTCATCTTGTACATAAGTCACCATTTGTTCTTTTTCTATTTGTATATATTAATTGTTATTGATTTTTCTTCTTGTATGTATTTGATGTTACCTTTTCATGCTTGTATATATTCCCATGGTTTCAATCTTGATCCCTTTGTGCCTACTTGGTTTTCAACTTTGAGTCTTTTTGTTTGTTTGGTTTTTATTTTGGAGTATAAGCCCTCTTTGATTTTCCATTGGTTTTGGTCTTTTTCATTTTAAAATGTTGTAGGTTGTCTTATTTTTGGTTTGTTTGGTGTTCAATGCGAAGGGTATTGT
>ML901546.1:0-11578 GCA_009831015.1 Picea engelmannii | reverse complement strand
GACAGGAATCCTAATCTTCTGAATTTCATGCTCAAAGTTAAAATAGGAGGGGGGCTTCAGAATTTATTTTACCTCTAGGACAGGACCTTTGGCTGTTGGTGGGGGGTTCTGTGTTTTCTTCTCCTTGTTTTTGTTTGCAGCATATTTGGAAAGCTTATCTACTTTGGGAGGTTGATCAAGGATGTCGGACTTTCCTCTTTCCTTTTTGGACCTGAAGTTGTATCTATTTGGGTTGTCACTGGCCTTATCCCCCTTGCTCAGCTCATTTAATTGGATGGCCATGAGAGACTCCTCGTATGTTGATTGATTTAAGTGAGGAGAAGGAGATGTGTCTTCAAGACAGTGGATTTCTGGGTCAAGGTATTCTTCCTCCCCACCATCATCTGCAACAAAGTTGTTTTAAAGGGGGGTCTGTATTTTTTGATCATCCCTATCTCTGCTCTAAGGATATCTTTGCATAATCTGAGGAGCATTGTTATTCAGCCTCCTGAAGTTGCCTCTGTTATCAACATTTTGAGGATTTATGTATCCTTGCTTCCCCTCTAATTCCAACCTTTCCATTCTAGCTGAAAGTGATTTTAGCAACTTGGTTACTTCGTCCNGGGGGGGGGGGGGAGAGGAACTGGAGGTTGAGGCTTCAACTCTTCCCCTTCCTCTGTCTCTATCAGCCTTATTCGTGAATCGGTCAACTCCCAATATGTTAGAATCTACTTCCAGGTCTGCATATTGCATATGAGCCAAGGAGGTAGCTCTTCTCTCTCTTAACAGGAGGCAGAAGTCAGGGTCAAAAGAACTAGCATAGGTAATTTTGGCAGAGGGATCTATAGGCTTTATCTCAATAGGGATCTTATTGTACATTTTGTTGAATCTTTTGGAGAAGTTATAGATAGACTCTCTCTCTTTTCTCTTTAGGGACCCAAACTCTATGATATAATACATGAAGTCCTTTTTATCCCCCCATTGTCTCAATAAGACATCATCTAAAGCCTCAATCCCAGCAATGTATCCAGGAGCCAGGGCCCTAAACCACTTTCTGGCTTCTCCATCAAGACTGTGGACAAAAATCCCCATCCACACATCTTCATCTATTATGACATAGTTATCAACATAACTATATAATGTTGCAAGGTGCTCCTCTGCAGTAATCTCTCCCTCCCCTGTAAACTTAGGTAGCTTCTTAAGGTAGCCACGGCTGGGAGAGCATTAAGAGATTGAGTAAAAATGAGAGGGGCGTATCTGGGCTACTATAACATCCATTCTATTTCTGGGGGGATTAGCCCCTACCATTTGAGTGTGAATAGGAGGAGAACCAGGAGGGAATGGAGTTCAGATAGGGGAGATTGGAGGTGTGCTTATGGGAACAAAGGGAAACAATTGAGGATCTGGAGAAAAGGCCTCAAGGCTCGAGGGAACAGAGGTTTACCTCTCTGTAAAAGTAGTAACTTTAACAAGAGGAGGAGTAGTGAAACTGGGAAATGGGAAATCAACAGGAAAATGAGAAACAACTATTGGAGTTGCTATAGGAGGATGGTGAAAATCATCAGAAATACCTGGTTCAACAGTTGAAGTACCTTCTGGAAGGGTCTTTCTTCTTTTGATAATTTTCTCAAGGTCAGCTTCAGATGTTGCTAGGGGCAGCTGTGGAGAATACCTCATGTGTTTGCCTCTGGAAACCATAGTTGAAACAGTGGAGTCGCCTCAATGGAGTCGTCGGGTGCAGGTTGCAATATTCGATGGTTCTGATATCTTATGCACCTTCACAATCAAAATCCCATTGTCATTCTATCCCAGGGAAAATATTTAATTCCTCCTCGGCAATGACGCCAGAAATTTTATCACTATAAGTCACCTCTGGATTACGGAAAAGGTAAGCCCAGTACCCATCAGTTTTATGTCACAAATGAATGAATTTAAGGGGGTCTAATGGACACAGACTCAAGATAATATTGCTTTAACTTAGAAAAATGGGCCAATATGTGAGAATAGGTGAGGTATTGATCTAAATTTAGTCAATAATTTGTAGTAAAGATGAGTAGGATGAAGAACCTGAGGAGAAAATGTAGAGGTCTGCTATGGATATCCGATCTTCCAGCAGCCTAAGGAGGAAAAAATTTCAAATACAAGATCCTCTTGAATCCAAAACCTCGGGAAACTGAAAACGCTATAACAATACTGCAATCAAGCATACATTACAATACAATTACAACAACTCGATTGGATCATGCATGCCTGAGTCTTCAGTATCAGAAGAAAAAGAGATGAAAAGAAAGCTGACTTTCATTAAACAAGAAGTCTAAAATGGAAACACATAACCATAGAACCATAGGCTTCATTAAAACTTTACAAATCAGGAGCATAGCTCAACCATAGACCATAAAAAATATATCAAAACTAATTATTTATGCTCAGAACAACTCGCTCCCACAAGGAGTGCTCTTTGGTCATTGCATTCAAGGCTTGACGTCTGCATCTTCTTCTATCAAGTATCACTTGCACTCTTCTGTTAGATGTGAGATCAAATCAGTATGGGCTTTGCAGGAGCATCCGCTGACAAGAGGAATTTGTGCTGACAGTCTTCTTCCATGACCATATTTTCCATGCTTTCCATTTATGGGGTGAAACGCAGTTTCAACCACCTCCTCCATTTCCATTAACTACTTTCATCGGGATCAGGGTGAAATATAACACCCATGAATGCTCCAGGAGACGTTCACGACTCCTTCAAGTCAATCATGGCACCTTGAGATCATGCAGATCTTCCTCTGTGAATAATATGGGTGCCCTCGACTTCTGGTGTGGCTCCTCTCCATTGCTTCATGTGACCTCAAGTCATGACCTGGGGCTTCCTATGTGAAATTTCGAGAGTCTTCACTCTACTTGATTCCAAATATATCGATGCTTGAATCTGTGAAATAGCCCATCTAGACCGACGATCGGATTTGCTTTGAAATTAACAGCGAGGATGCTTGCTCGAGAACCTCCGCTACCCGCCGCTCCATAGGCTCTTACCCTTATTTATGTCCATGCTTTACATATAACCATGGTCCATGATCGTGGTCACAACTCCTGGGTGCTTCGCGACTTCGTGTTTCACAAGTCTATGTTGTGCTCCATGCTAAAACCTCTGAGTTGTGAAATTGTGATTTCTCATATCAGGTGCCACACATCCCTTCGAATCGGACGGCTCAGATGAATATCGGCATTTCGAGACTTCGGGATTTCGGCATTTCGGGACTCGAGAAACCTGCACACTCCTCCCTTCAACTTTACTGAAATGAATTTCTCCATTATTCAGATCGGGTGCCACGTTTCCTGTTAGATCAGACGGCTCTTGCTGACTTCAGATTTCGAGAGTTTGAATCCTTTACAAATAACTTTAACAACGTTCTGAACTCCTGATTCTCACGCTTATTATTCATCATTGATCTCTGAACTTTCAAATGAAACTCCCTTCACCAAACTGACTTGCTCGCTCGCATGATTTGAGTCCATATCATACCACTCTAAGTGTTGTGCTTTGAACTTATGGTTGCAGCCTCTGTAAACAAATACTTGGATGAATGGTTTAAGGCTCAGGAAAGCAAAAGGATTAGTGGAATAAGTAGAGAGGGTAGTGATTAACCCCGAGAAAAAAAAATCTTGGGGCTGAGACTTCTCAGAAATGATTTCACAAAACAAAAGGTCACTCAAATGATCGAGGACAACCACAGAGCGAATTACAAGCCGAAAGGGGAAAAACTTAAGGTTTGGTCGGCAAAAAGGAGAAAGGCAAGGAAAAATTACATACTTAAGTAGAAACTACCAACCCACCAAACTCTCACAAGTTTGTGTGATAACACTCCTCATCAAAACATGCCAAATATTCATTAATTGATCACCACCATCATCAAACCCTAGCCCCCAATGTGACAGCAAGCCCAGAAAGGTGACGTTTTAACCTTCCAAGTTCAAACATTGGGCTAAGGGGGGCTAGGTCTCATCGTCCAAGACACCTTCTCATGCCTCCAAAGGTAACATTAATCATCTAGTTGGTCCCAAGGTGTAGTTCATGGCATCCAACCTGTGGGGCTTCATGCCCTGACGAAGGCCCAAGCTATTCTTGTTCCTCCATAAACGTCCATCAAACAAGGTCCTATAAAGACAAGTGAATTCTCCCTCCAAGGGTCTCAATTCAAATGTATCATGTCAATTAAAATCACATTTAATACAAGAGTCACCTAAACATGTGCATCAAAACTACCTTTCAAACTAAACAAGTGCTCAAAGACCCTATGCAATTGGCCAAGTTTAGATGTGGGAGTGGTCTCATAATGCCCTATTGGGTGAACCAATCCCTCGAGTATGGGATGTTCCAAGGATGATCCTTTCTAGTTCATGTAATGGATATGAGGTGGACGGGGTTAGAATTCTAGGCTTAGGGCTTCATTACATACAAGGGCTCATATTGTCTCATTTATGGGTGCCTTTGTAGAGGGTGTATTTCCCTTCGTCTGTGATGTATGATTTTTCCAAGCCCCCTTTTGCCATTAATTTATTAGAATGTTTACAAGTTGAAGCTAATGTGGGACTTCTACCTAAGAATGAAAAACATTTCCCACCTTAACTCTACCTTGGTCACATGGTTCTTCCCCAAGTTGAAGACGATGTGTGGGACTTCTACCTAAGCATGAAAAACATTGCCCACACACGCTCTACCTTGGTTGGAATTTTTAATTAATTATTTATCTTAAGGGTCCCTCAATTTTTGTGAGAAACAATTCATTCTTCTCAGGATCCTTGGGTGAGAATATGAAAGTTTTATGATTGGATTTTATCTTTTCCCAACTACAAACCTTTGGGCCTTCATACCTTTCTTCCCATGAAATGAGGTACAAGACCTTCTTGGGTCAATATGGCCTAAAAACCTAAAATATTAGGACATGGAGAGGAAGAAGTGATGAAAAATGGAAAGCATGAGCAGGGACGGTACGATTACCCTTCAAGGACACCCCCGGTTGCAACCCTTTCCATAAGGGTGGCCACTTAATAGGAAATCATGACACTCACCAAGGTGAAACAAGGCCAAAAGAATAATGTCCAAGAATACATTCTATAATCAATAAAATATGTAATGCAACATATTTAAATGCCTCAAGTATTAAGGTGACACTTACCACAATACCTAACGTGTACCTCATGGAGCAAGACTCGACGTCTTTCAAAAGAAAGTTGATGTGGTGAATGCATCATGATGAATCTAAGAAGTGTGGTGGTGGAGAGGGTCTCCAACTATGTATGTGGACACTATCATTCAATCCATCTCTTGACACCCCATGTCTACAGCTTGAGGGCCTCGAGACATCACCTCCTTAGTTATCCCTAAAAATGGGGGATAAAAAATCCCAAACTCCTACTTTGAACATTTTTATCTCTATGTACTTATCATGTCATCTTACTCTTTGTTGTTGGATTATTTCAGTATGAAACAATATTGTTGTCTATACTCATCCAACACTTTGAATTGATTTAGCCTCTCTTAATGTTCTTCGGAGAGGTAAATACCTAGGTCTTGAGCTATTCTAAGCATGTTAATTTCAAATTCAATCAAGAGCATAACCACTTTTCCATCAACCAACTCATTGGGTGTAAATCATGTAGTTGTCTTCCATGTAGTGTTATATGTCCATACAACTTCCCTTAACATTTTTTCCAATCCCTCCTATGTTGGTTCACTATTTTGGTTAGAATGTTCTCTAGTTCTCTATTTGTGACCTCTACTTGTTTATTTTCCCAGGGGTGATAGATAATCGATTTATTCTGACAATCCTTGTATAGATCCATGATATTTTCAATGATATTAGAGGTAAATTGAGGTCCTAGATCTATTAAAATTTCTCTAGGCACACCAAATATTGTAAAAATATTCTCATACAAAAATTATGCCACCTTCTAATTTTTATCATCTTTCATTGGCTCACTTCAACGCAGTTTGTTAATGAATATGTACAAACCAATATGTGTTCCTTTTGGTTGGGTGGTGGATGAATGGGCCTTACAAAATTTTATCCCCGCTTTTAAAAGGGTTCCATTGATATGTGTACTTGTAGTGCCATTTCATTCCTTTCTATAGACTTCCCCATCCTTTGGAACTCATCACAGTGTGATACTTATTCTACAATGTCTTCGTAAAGTGTTAGCTAATAATATCTTACTTGGAGAACTTTGTGGGTTGTCCTCTTTCAAACAATGTGGCTACCACATGGTTCATCATGGAAAGCATGTAACATGTCATGTACTTCATCTTCCCAAATGAAAATATGAAGTATGTGGTCTAGACCAACATTGAATAAGTATCCTTTTATCCATGTATATGTGGCACACTTATTTCAATTTTTCATAATTATTTGTATGAAAATTGATAAGGAAACCTTTTTCTAGCTAAGTAATTTTATATATCAACCAACCATGGGGTTTGCACTAAAATTGCAAATGCAAGCTCATCCAAAAAAGAATCATTAATAGATTCCTCATATGCTTTGTTTGTTACTATAGATAAAAAAAAATGGTGGCAACCTTTTTCTTTCCAAGTTTTTCAAATATGGTTCGGTGAAATTATTCTAGTAATAGTAACCATCTAATGATTCTTCCATTCAAAATCAATTTTCTTCTTAGATAGCTTATTTCCAAATGGTTAGTATGTACAAATATTGGGTAACCAATGATGTAATGTTGAAATTTATTTATTGCATAAACTACAGCAAGAACCTATTTTTTGTGACTATGTAATTGAGTTCTTCTTCTGAGTTATTTTTACTATTGAAGTAAATGGAAAATGGTTCTTTAAACTCTTGTTATCCAATGAATTCTCCTAATGTTCTATAGAGGCATCGATGTGAATGTGAAATGGCATATCCCACTTGGGGCCCTATAAAATAGGGGGTAATATTAATTTCTCTTTACATTGTCAAATTCTCTTTGGCATTTTGATGACCCACAAAGTTATGCATTTTTGGATAGAAGAGTAAACAATGGAGCTACAATTTTACAAAAATCATTGATAAATATCATGTAGTAACCTGCATGGCCAAGGAAACTCCTAACATCCTTTTGTTTTTGACGTGTTGACAATGGATGAGTTATGGCTAACTTTGTTGGCTCTACTTCAATACCACCATGAGAAATGTGTTGTCAAAGAATTATTCCCCCATTCATGAACATAAATCATTTTTAGTTACTTAGGGATAGGTTCATTTATTGAAAATGTTTGATGAAATTTTATAGATTTGTTGATTATTCTTGGATTAATGTATTTCCATAAACAATGAAGTCATCCATATATATTTCCACACTATCATGAACTAGGTCTGAAAAATTCTCAAAACAACTCTTTGAAAGGTAGTCGGTGCATTACATAGCTCAAATGGAAGTACCTTATAGGAAAGTGTTCTCCATGGGAAATTGAATGTAGTTTTATGTTGGTCCTCTAGGATGATTTTAATTTGATGGTACCCACTAAACCCATCTAGAAATAATCATTTCTTCCCAGACAAGACATCTAGCACTTGGTTAATGAATGGTAAGTGAAAATGATCCTTTCTAGTGGCCTCTTTGTATTCCATACAGATTCTCCACTTGTCGCCTTTCATAGGAACAATAAATAACGGAGACACCCATTCATTATCTTATATAGGGTAAACAAAATTTGGATTTAAAAATTTTGTTAGTCAATTTTAACTATGTTCTTGAGTGAAAGGTTCATGGCTTATTTGTGGTTGTCTAATTGTAAAATAATCATCCTTGATGAATATATGATGTTTACATATATCATGATTAATTCCTTTCATGTCATTGTAATCCAAAACAAAGGAGGAATTGTTTTTTCTAAGAATGTTTAACAATGATTTTTCTTGTACATGTCTTAATTTGTTGTTGATTTTCAAGGTTTTGCAAGGAAAACTTTGTAATTTCCCCCACCTTTTGATGAAGATATTTGGAGAGACTCGGTAGTCTAGATATCCCCACTATACTATAGTCTCATGCATCATGGGTACAAAGTCAACTGGAATCCATTGCCTAAGCACAACATTATATTATTGAGTTGAATTTGTGTTAAAAAATGTGACTTAATGAAAGAAAAGATCATGTGGAGAAAGGCTAGGAATTAAACCTAGGGGTTAACTAACTCAACAGAAGAATAGACTGGGGGTATAAAATAAAGGAAGGGTGCACTTCTAAGGCATTATGGATTATTATCATATTTTGCATTTGGGCTCTTGAGCACAAGCAGTTTTGAGGGGTTTGAGACTAAAACCCTAGAGATCAACTTGGTGATGAAATATTTGACATTCCTTGATCCAAGCCTAATCTTGGAGGTGCAACAATCCTCCCACACCATTCTACAACATTACAGAGATCAGATCCATTGGCAGAAGAGTACTATTGCACATCCTAAGGGGGTTTCCAGCATGAGGGTGCACCACCTTGTGGAGATCAATTTGATATGAAGTGAGGAGAAGGATTTTGGGCAAAGGAACATCTTGGTATTCTTTGTATGGTCTAGGACATCATTTCTAACCTCTTCAGGAGGATATTTTCTCAGCATATTATTTCCTAGAGTTTGGCACGAGTTGGGGAAGAGAGGGGCACATTGCAGAAGGAGGTTTTCATCATTTGGTGGCTCAAATATTAATAGTTCATCTTGAGACTTCACTAGTGGGGTTGCAATGCCTTGATCTATCATATTAGTGAATTTTGTAGTAGTTGGAGGCGTCTATGAGTGAGGCCAAAATATTGGATCTTCAGTCATCTAGGAGGGCGCAAACCAGTTAAGGGTTTTCTCATTTGGAGGTCCATAACTTCACCATTCATCCTGAGACTTTTCCAGGAGGGTTCTATTGGACCAATCTACATTCTAGGAGAGTTTTGAGTCATTTGGAGCATAGGAAGAGGAGGGCCAAAATCTAGGGTATCTGCAACCACCAGGACAGTGCACAACTCAGCCAATTTGAGGGTCTTCCACTGCATAGGGCCAGGGTTTCATCTTATTGGTCACCTCTTGTAGCTATTGGACTTTGGAGGCTTGTATCTTCTCTTCAAGGTGCCCTTGAAGGCTATTATCATCAATATTGGTTATTATTGTAGCAGTTATCATTCCATTTTGGATATTATTGTGGTTTTCTTCCAAATCTGTAGATCTCTGATTACAGGATCTATCTACTATTTAAATAAAGTTCAGATATGAAATTATTGGATCTATATTGGTGTTCCTTATTGTATCTTGTCTTTGTTTATGGTATATGCTTCAGATATATCACTCCATTGCTATAATATCCATAATATAAACCTTAATGTGCAACTGCATGAGTAAACCTGTAAACATATAACCAAACAACAAATAAACAGTGAACAATTAGTGTTTCCAGCAAAAAAAATGGCTTGGGAACATTATAGTGGTATCAGAGCATTGATCCTCCCAGCCAGTGGGGATTATCACATGAAGAAGTTTAGTGGTATTTACATGGGAAGACGTAGAAAGCAGACAGGTGAAGCAGAGGCAGAGATGGAGGATTCATGTGAGGACAGTAAGCCATAGATTCTAGCAAGTTTTGCAAAGGAGTTACAACACTCCATAATTTAGACACAAAGTGCACTTGAACATCATCTACAGGAAAATCAGGAAACTATGTGCAGGGGACAAGTTGAAATGAGAGAGACCTTGGAGAAGATAAATGCCAATTAGATGAATATTGCACAACTCCTACTGCACATGACCCATGTAGTGAAGGGACCAGAAATTTATGCAAACAAGGAAGCCAGTGGGTCTCATGGGGGCACTAGACCTCATCAGGAGCATATCCCTCACTACCATGCCAAGGGAAAAAGATATGGAGGAGGAGTTCCTCGGGGACCAACACACAGTAGGATTACCCCTAGACCCTACCTACCTACATTCTTGGATAACCAGCCACAACGCAACTATGATGATGAAATTGAGGACAATTTTGAGCAGTATGTCAGGGAATATAACTCATTGAGTGCAGGGTTCCATAGGTAAGTCACATTATATCAATATTGTTGGATCAATTTCAGGGGTAAGCATAAAAATTATCAAAGGCATAACTATGAATTAGAGCATAAGGCAGGCAAGATGGAAATCCCATACTTTGATAGATCTTTCAAGGTGACTGCGCAAGCATGTGTGCAGAAACTTGATACCTACCTACAGCTTAACCCCATGAGAGAGATGGATGCCATCAATTTTTCCACCATGTACTTGGAGGTAAAATCTCATTATTGGTGGTACCATGGGTTAACTACAATCAGATCACTTCTTACACAGATTTTACACAGAGACTCATTGGTAGGTTTGACCAAGGGGATCCAGAGCTACCTTGTAGGGAACTCACCCATCTTAAACAGACAATATCACAAGAGGTATACATAGAAGAGTTTCAGAGGATAGAATTTATGTTTCAAGATGTGTCTCAAGTGAGACTTATGATGCTCTTCACAGAGGGGTTGATGGATCCCTTAAGGGGTTGGGTCAAGGATTTTAATCCTACCAACTTGCATGATGTTATATGAAAGAATAGGGACTTAGGATTAGTAGAAAAGATGGTATTTACCCCTAGACCTCCTCTAAACCAAGGGGGTAGAGACCAAATACCTCCTATGAACGAAGGGGGAAGAGACCAAAAGGGGTTTGACTAGGGAAGAGGTAGAATGGATGAGACCACTAGGAGGGAATTGAGAAGGAAGCATTTGTGTTTCACCTGCAAAGAGTCGTGGGACCCAACACACAAATGTATGGGCAAGGGAAAGTCTCACTACATTGAAGTGATCTTGATGATGAGGAGGATGAAGGTTTCATCCATCTACAGAACATAGAGGAATATCCCACAGAAAATGCAAAAGAGGAGGATGCAAGTCATTACCTTGCATTAGATGAGAAGGTAACACTAGCATCCATCAACGGGGTACCTAAACTCAAAACTTTCAGGATAGGGGGGTGCTACAAGGGAATAAGGTTTCAGTTCTCATTGATGGGGGTGATTCACACAACTTCATTGATTCATCCCTACTGCAAAGGAGACACATACCTACAGATGAATTTGAGGGGTTTTGTGTGGAGGTAGCAGAGGGGCACACTATGCCTTGTGACAGATACATTTTGGGAATGAATCTTACATTGGGAAGGCATGATTTGGAACAATATTTCTATGTAATGGACCTTACATACACCAACATCATTCTTGGATTTTAGTGGATTAGTACATTGGGGCCAATCACTACAAATTACAGAACCATGGAGATGTCTTTCACAGAGGAAAATGGGAAAAGGGTGGTTCTCATGGGCCTGACAGGAAACACACCAAGAGTGGTGACAATAAAGCGCATGGAGACCATATTCAGGAGGGAATACATTTCTTATGCAGCAAAATGTAGAATATAGGTTAGGGTGGATAAGAAAGGGGAAACTCACTACTCACCAGAGATTCAGAGAATCATTGACAGGCACAACAAGGTCTTTGAACCCATACCACCAAGAGCACCACCAGATAGTGTTGATACTGAGAGGGGGGTGAATCAGTATCAAGTA
>WSFP011543267.1:0-11578 GCA_009831015.1 Picea engelmannii | reverse complement strand
GCGAGCAAGTTTCCTCAAAGAATAAGTTTTCTCAGTGTGCCAGAGCGGGATGTTACATACACCCCCTCTTGGTATAAACTTCGTCTCAAAGTTTCTCAGTATAAATGATGAAATAAAAGTACCATAGTATCATAAGTCTATCTATCAAACAAAAATGGAAACTGTTTGCGCATATCATATGCGTCCTCCCAGGTCGCCGAGTGTGGACTATAACTGTCCCACTGGACCTTGACCTGGTCTATCGTTTGACGTCATAACTATCGAACGCGATGATCTAAGATGTGGACTGACTCAGCTGTGAGTGCTCCCTCATCCAATACCTGCAAGGAACTCATGTCAATCACGTGTGTAGGATCACTAATATAATGTCTCAAAATAGATACATGAAAAACATCATGCATACGCCTCAAGGAATCAGGCAAGGTTAGTCGATAGGCCATGGGCCCCTTTCTCTCCACAATCTCGAAAGGTCCCATGAACCTAGGAGAGAGTTTAGCTCCCTTTCCAAACTTGATCGAACTCTTATGCGGTTTAACCCGCAAGAAGACTCGATCGCCAACCTTGTAACTACGGTCGACTCGGTGCACATCGGCATAACTCTTCTGTCGATACTGCACTTCTTTAATCCTTTGTATGATGGTTTACAATTGTTCTTCCATTTCTTGGATCGCTTCTGGTCCCACCATGACCCTATCCTCAAGCTAATCCCAACTCAAAGGCATCCGACACAGTCACCCATAAAGAAACTCAAAAGGCGCCATCTTAATGTTGCTCTGGTAACTGTTGTTGTAAGTGAACTCTACTAGAGGCAAGAATTCCTCCCAACGCTTTTGTTGGCCCATCACATACATGCACAACATGTCTTCTAAGGTTTGGTTCGTTCGTTTGGTCTGTCCGTCAGTCTCTGGGTGATACACAGTACTAAAATTAAGTTGGGTTCCCAAGGCCTCTTGGAAACTCGTCCAAAATCGTCCAATAAACACCGATCCTCGATCGGATATAATATTTTTAGTCACGCCATGCAGCCTCACAATCTCACTGATGAAAAATATAGCTCTGTAAGGTGGATGATACGTCGTACGCACAAGAATAAAGTGAGCACTCTTCGTCAGAGTGTCTACTACTACGAAAATCGAGTCATGTCTCCTTGCCGTCAGTGGCAATCCAACAATAAAATCCATCGAAATAACTTCCCATTTCGATACCGGGATGACATGTGGTTGAAGTAATCCTGTCGGATGTCTATGTTCAGCCTTTACCTGCTGACACTCTAGACATCTAGCCACAAAGTTGACTATGTTGGCCTTCATTCCCTTCCAGAAGAATAAGGGTTTAAGGTCTACCCTCATCTTCGTGACTCCTGGGTGAGCCATGTAAACTGCTCTATGAGCCTCGCTCAGGATCAACATTCTCAATTCGTCGTTTGTCGGTACATAAATCCGACTTCTAAAAATCAATAACCCATTGCTATCAAATGAAAATCCCTCATATCGTGGTACCATCATTGTGTTTTGTCCGATAAAATCCCCAACTTCTTTGTACCACTCATCGTCATGCTGTAAAGTGAGAATCTTCTCATGCATATTCATTTGAAGAGGCAACATCGAAAAGATGTGTGGCCTCTGAATCAAAGAATCCGCCACTTGGTTCATTGTTCCCTTTATGTAAGTAATCTCAAAGTCATACTCGCTAAGCAATTCTGACCAATGCCGCTGTCGCGAGTTCAGGTCGCTTTGTGTAAAAATGTGTTGTAGTCCATAATGATCAGTCTTTAGTTCAAATTTTCGTCCAACAAGGTAGTGTCTCCAAAACTTCAAGGCATATACGATGGCTAATAACTCCAAATCATGCATCACATAGTTTTCCTCATGCCTTCTCAGTTTCCTCGAAATGTAAGCAATCACTCATCCGTCTTGCATCAAGACTTTGTCTAAACCATCCTTGGATGCATCAGTGCATACCAAGAAGTCCACATCCATGTTAGGTACCTTTAGTATTGGCACTATGGTCAACAACTCTTTCATCCTTCGAAATGCTTCCGCGCATTTCTTGGTCCAAACAAACTTCTTGTTTATCTTCTGCAATTCCGTGATCGGATTTGCTATCTTCGAAAATCCCTCGACAAACCATCGATAGTATCCTTCTAAGCCCATAAAACTATGCACTTCTGTGACATTCATCGACACAGGCCATTCCATAATAGCCTCAACCTTGCCTGGATCCACGACGATACCTTCGTCGGAGATGACATGCCCTAAGTAGTGAATCTTCGATTGATAAAAAGAGCATTTGGACAAATTCCCATACAATTTGTGCTCTCGTAAGCACTGTAGTACCAAGCGCAAGTTCTCGTCATGCTCCTTCGTCGTCTGAGAGTAGATCAAAATATTTTCAATGAATACTTGGACAGACTTGTCCAAGTAATCGCAGAACACCCCATTCATCAAACTCATAAATACTCCTGGGAATTTGTAAGTCCAAACGACAAAACAGTAAACTCATAATGTCCAAACCTCATCTTAAAGGCGGTCTTAGGGACGTCATCCTCCTTGAACCATAACTAGTGATACCCTAATCGCAAATTGATCTTGGAGAACACCATCGCACCCTTCATTTGATCGAACAGATCATCAATTCTTGGTAAGGGATACTGATTCTTGATCGTAGCCTTGTTCAATTGATAGTAGTCAATGCAAAGCCTCCATGATCCATCCTTCTTTTGCATGAAAATAACTGGTGCACCCCATGGTGACACACTAGGGCGTATCAGTCCCAGGTCCAACAACTCCTTTAGTTGCATTTTCAGCTCTTGCAACTCTAGGGTCGACATTCGATAAGGCGTTCTTGCTATCGGTTTGGTCCCCGGTTTCAGGTCTATAGTAAACTCCAATTCTCTCTCCGACGGCATCCCTGGTAACTCCTCTGGAAACACATCCGCAAACTCTCTCACCATTGGAAGGTGTTCTATACCTTTCGATACTCCCTTCTCGTTTAGTGCAAGGATTGCATAAACATTGCACCCCTTGCGCATATTCTTCCGTAACTGTAAGGAAGAGACGAACCTCAGGGATACTCCCTGGTTCTGTCCTACAATCACACGTCTCTATCCTTCATCATCGACCAAGCTCAACCATTTCGTCTTACAGTTGAGTATCGCCTCATGCAATTCCAACCAATCCATACCAATCACGACGTCATAAGATCCTAATATCATGACGTACAAGTTGACCCTCGTGAAAAACTCTCCCAGGTGAAGGGTGCAACCCGTAACCTTTCCTCCAATCTTTTGTTTAGCTCCTGAAGCCATCTCTCTGAAGCTAAACTTGTCCTGTTCGACTGCCTTTACCTTAATCCTTTTTAGCGCTACACCAGAAATGAAACTCTCAGTAGCACCTGGGTCTATCAAAATACTAAGGGTCTAGTCAGCAAAAGTACCTGTCGTCTCGAGCACAGTCGATTGGTGGTCTTCTTGGCGGTTATTCACCACCACATGAATTCGATGGGCCTTGCCCATATCTCCCATAGTAGTGGGTCCGCCTGATCCAGACACTCTGGTCCTCTCCACAGGACAGTCACATTGGTAGTGGGGCTCCCCACACGTCCAACACCCCTTCTTTGGCCCAGTAGTCCTAGTACCCAAAGTAGAAGATGACGGCCCACCGGCCTGGAATCCAGGTCTATTCTGTTGAACATGCCTAAACTACTGCTGCTGCGGGCGACGCTGCTGCTGATGTTTTGGTCCCCGATAAGGTGTCCGGTGCCGAGGTGGTTGTCGTCGGGGTGTAGTGAAAGTGGATCCTCTCTGGAAGCCATGATATCCTGGTGTATGTATCACTGGTGTTCGATGCTGCGGTGTACCAGATGAACCCTGCCCCACTGGTCTCGCTGGAGTCCTAGTCTGACCCCCACTGCTAAGATCCTCCTCTGCTATGAGGGCCTTTTGGACATCGTCGTGCAAGGTTTGAGGCATCAAGATCCTAACCTTTTCATGTAGGCTATCGTTAAGGCCAAACACGAACCTGTTGACCTTGAGCTTCTCATTGTTAAGGTGCGGAGCATACCAAAGGAGCTCCACAAAATGTGCCTCGTACTCGGGCACCATACAAACTCCCTGTCGTAATGCGTTGAACTCATTGAGCTGACGCTCAATGAATTCCTCTGAAAGGTACCTCTCTCAGAACCATTCCTCGAACAGTTCCCATGACATGTCTTCAACGGCCATGTTTAGCTACAGTAGGAGCGTCTTTCACCATAGAAGAGTGCTCCCGTTTAGTTGAAAGACTGCCATACGAACTTTCATGATGGAGGTATAATCGTGAAGTGAAAAGCACATCTCCATATTCTCCAACCATGCCTCGGTGGCGGCGCCATCTGGGGCACCCAAGAACTCAGGAAATTTAACCTTCTTGAGTTCACGGTGAATGCTACCTGTAACGACCGGTGCGTGTGGAGGAACCTCAGCAGGTGCCTATGCCCTGGCCTCGTCTCTGTCTAATCAGCTAATCAATGCCTCATACATGCGCTGAAAATATCTCATCATCCCAACAACATCGCCAAATGTTATCTCCTCCTATCCGAGAACCTGCTCGCCTCTCTGGGGGTTAGACCCCTCAGGCATGGATGCTACTGGAGGCATCACGCCTCCTCCCCTAGCACCCTGTCATCTACCTCTGTGGCATCCTCTAACCATGATTACCTGCATGCACACAATCAATTCGATAAACAACAGTATAATCAAATCTAATCATGTCAATGAAAGCCGTAGCGAATCCCAAGTCGCGAGTTGAACTTAGCTCTGATACCATATGTATCATCAACAATTGTGTCAGAACATGTCAACATCATATCATCAAATCAATGAAATATCACAGTAAATAAATCAACCCAAATAGCACACTCCCTGACTCAATTCGGAGTCCAAGGGGTTCCACCGATGCCTCTGCATCCTCAAGGACCAAAACCCTGCACACTCAATAAAACTGAGTCAATAGCACCTATCTACATCAAAGCAGTAGAACATCAGGTCATCTATCATAACGCATCATAATCAAGGATAAATGTTTTAATATCATGAAAGGCCAGATCACTTGCGAACAAGTGTCCTCAAAGAATAAGTTTTCTCAGTGCGCCAAAGCAGGATGTTACATTCTCACTCAGCCAACCAACCAACATATACCATATCCACATATCACAACAACCATAGGAATAATGCCTTAAGAATTCACCATACCATAAGCATAAGTGATCATTAAAAAAAACATGTATCCATACGAGAACTTATGTAGATGATCTGAACATGTAGAATGTTGACCTCAAAAATTTCTTCAGACTTCAGGGACCTCGAACCAACATCAACTCAATTTTTCATGACCTTTTTCAGCTGTACACAATATTTCCTTATATAGCCCATGTATGTACGCTACCTCCTCCACTACAGCCTGTGTATGTATGCTAACTCCTCCAATGCAACCCGCATACAGTTTATAAATTAAGGTTCTTATGAAAGTATGAAACTTCCGTCGTCAACCCTCATTTTCTACCTTAGACTTGCATAATTTTAGACAATGAGTACTCACAATAAACCTTTCATAAGATAATGGATATTCAATGTGCTCAAAATTCCTCCTCATAAGAGACCCTTTCTCTCTTATTTATACTCTCCAGCTAGCTTCCTCTAGGGGTTATCTTCTAACAAAATTCCTTATTTGAGGGCTAACCCACTTCTAACTACTTTGTCCACTTACAACCACTTTATCCACAAATACTAAAGTCACCACTTCTAGTTGCAACTAATTTATTTTTAATTACTTTCTTTTTGCAACAAATTAACCCATGATTAACTCCTAGTTGCAACCACTTTGACTAGTCAACTTCTTCTAGGATCTTCTAGAATAATTTTACTTCTTTGACCTTCCATGGGATTCTAGATAACTCATGAGGGTTCTCCAACTTCACAAGGCCATATCTCCCTAACCATGAGGATTCACGTGGTATACCACATATCATCGGAAATAACACAACATATATTATCCATTTAGAATAGTCACACCTGCAAATTTACCAATCTTCATTACATTATTCCTCCAAATTCACCAAAATTTGGTTCCTTAACCACACTGCTGAGGCTACCTAACCACTTAACCATTTGGACTTTGCAAAGCATTTTCCCATGAAGGATTTCACCATAAGGGTACCACTTTGGAGTTCATCCATTTGGTACTTCCTATCAACCATGAAATGTCATCAATGATACAAATTCCTTTGATATCAACCTTGACATCAATGAAAACACATCACTATGACACCACTTGACATTAACCATTTGACATAAATGAAAATATAGTCCAATAATCTCCTCCTTTGGCATTGATGGAAACACTAACATTGATGTCAACACTTAGACATGGAAATTCTCATGCTCCCCCCATGATAATCACTCCTCATCAATGTTTCTATCTCTCCCCCTTTAACATCAATGACAAAGGGTATATATCTTTGGGTATGCTCCCCCTATTTACGTTTTCTTGTGGGATCCTCTGCTTGTGTAGATGCCTTTGATATTTCTCTTCATCTAAATAATATCTCTCTCCATGAAAAAGGATATCACTTTGATGCAATTTTGATGACATTACTACCAATGCTCCCTCTATGATCATATATATCATCTCTCCTCCAGTAATCATACATCTATAACCAATCATGGGAGAAGTAATAACTCCCCATTATGGGTATGTCTCCCTTTGTCTTATTTGCAAGATGTTGTGTAATCACTATGAACAATATGCTACCACTGTAATCTTCTTTTGTTGTAGATGCTGATGATTTACCAGAACACTGATCAATTGTTCAACAATATTGCATCAATAATACCATGATCTTCTATTCCTTTGATGATCCTTGGACCTGACCATGTATCATACAATGATCCATCAACTTGTACCTCAACCTGTACCATCAACCAGTGCATAAACCATGCACCAAAATTTTACCAACACAAGTGCATCAACTATGCACAAACACAACATGTACTGACAATCAATATCATAAACCAAATCATATCTATTCACCAAGATAAATCACCAATACAACTCTCATCCATATGCATTGTTATCACGCAGTTTGTAGCTAGGATAAAAGGCTATAAGATAGAAGGGTAAATTGGCGTAACATGAACCAATACCACCCAATGTCACCAAAATAGGATAGTTCTCTCTTTAGGGAGGTTAGGTCTAAGGGATATGTCCCCGGTGACGTGAGGTTTTGAAGAGGCAAGAGGATAATAAGACAAATATAAGATTTTCCCCCTTCACAAGTCACCACCCAAACAGATAGTCTAGCCAAATGCCAATTTAAGAAGTAAAACCCCCAAAGAAGTATACCTGCCTAGAACAAAGCAACAAAAACCTGATGTGTGCAAGTTTATTCGATGGGTTAGTACTTCATAATACTATTTGATAAATATGTCAGAAATATGGCAATAAATATTGACGAAGTCAATGTTTATAAATATAGCTATGAAATTAATGTCACTTCACCAATAAATATGAGGACAATATGGCATTCGATGTAACCAATCAACACATCATCTAATAAATGTCTTAGATCACCATTCAATTGCTCAAAAGACAAAACATTGCTACATCAATGATATAATATCCAAGGATGACGTCAACACTTAGGGTTAGTAGGTTAGTCTAGGCTAGGGTTAGTGAAATTATGGTTTTAATTCAAGGTTTTGAGACTGTTGTGATCAAATTCACTTCAACGTTGGAGGATTTTAGATTAGTGTATTTAGGGTAAAATGAAGTCAATTTAGTGGAGGACGCAAGGGTTGAAGGAGGATGACTAAGGACTAGAGGGAAGTGTTTTGAAGTGTTTCTATGGTAGGGCCTTAGAAACAAACCTTAGGGGAGAGAGGCTCACTCTGTTGTTGCTATGGCAAGGCCTCATGCTCTCTCCTCCTTCCTTATATGGAAAACGGCTAGCTCAATGAAGCAAAAAATAAAGACAAGAAATTCTAATGAGGGAGAGTGTTGCTACAACAAGGCTCTTTCATCAAACCCTAAAAGGAAAATGGCCCTAAGTGTAGATAACCTAGGCCTGGGATGTCTTCTTCCTCTTGAGTTCTAGATGGTATGGCTAGCAAAAGGGAGGAAGAGAAAGGAGTGTAGATATGACTAGTCTCTCTTTTTCTTCCTCAATGGCTGAAAATTTCTCTTAATGGGGACATGAGACAAGGGCCTACTTGTGTGCTTGTCACCTAGGGTTTTGTTCAGAAAATTATAAACATATGCAAGAAAATAAGATTACAACCATTCATTTAAGAAGTTTTGCAGAAAAAACACTTACATATCACCATGAAATAGCATGCAAACCCTAGTTGTAACACCTTCCACCAAGATAAAATCCAAGAAATGACAAAAATATCTTCCTTCAACAAGTGCGACTCACCAAATCATCCAAATACCCAAGATAGGGCACAAATTTCAGACCTCCTTATGGAGTGAATGAGTTGTTATGAAAAAATGAAGGAGAAAATCCTCCATTTGTATAATATCATGACCTAATTTTACTTTTTAGGTCATGTAAAAGGCCAAGGCCAAAATACCAAAATCATATCGTTTTACATTAAATTGTCAAATTAAATCCTAAATCAAGCTGAAACGAGAGTAAAATCCCCTCCAAGGGAGACATTATCCCCTTTTTGGGCATATGGGGTGTCCTGGAGAAAAACATTATCCCTCCTTGGGCTTCTCCAACCTGACACACATGCCACTGCTACCTAGTCTACCCCAAAATGTCCATGATGTTTGGTGACGTCATGATCAAGATGGTGACGTCCTAGGCCTCTTAAGGCCAAAGTTCCACTAAGAAAGGGTCATCCACCCTAGGTTAAGCTCTGTCAGGGTTCCTTTGGTTGAACGCCCTCTTCTCCTCTAGTGAAAATCTTCAGAGCCATATCTATCCTGTATCTGCCCCCTGATGGGGTCTCAGTATCCATCTGATGGGACCTTTATCCCCATGGAGGTTTGAACTGATCATCTCCCCATGTGTTCCAGTCCAAGATTGTACTTGTCCGTTGGGCATGGTCCTTCACATCAAAATATATGCCCTCCATCGGCTCATCAGTCATAGGGATCATAGAAATGGCAATCGCATTTCACCATCAATATTAATAAACATATGGATAAAACCCCTAATATATTAGTCAATATATCAAAGATGTTACACAAACCTACTATACAAGTCTGGGAAAAGGACAAGGTATCCTATTGGGCTTGTGTCCACTAAATAAGGGAAGTTCCCAGAAGAGACCTCTTCCAAGCCATGTAAGTGGATGAAGTGGTCAAGGGATGTCCAAGAAGGTGGGTGCAGGTCGAGGATACAATGTGTTACCTATGGGTGCCTCTATAGAAGGGGAGTTGTACCTATCATGGATGCAATTCTTTCCAATCCCATTCATTCCTTTTATGCTTTTTGTTATTTCATTCTTTAATTTCTTTTTTCTTTTTTTCTCAACAGATAATCGGGGGACACTGCCCTCGCATGGTGACCATTGGTGACATGGTTACACACAAGTAATTTTACAGAAACGAGAAGGTTGGATCATGATGAAACCCCCTTTCCCTTGGCCATGCAACAAAATCTCACTACCCTGGCATGGTAACTAGCTCATGGAAATGTCATACTGCTAGGTACCCATGGACCTAATAGCCTGGCTCATTATGTGACCCCCTATCCTCTGTGTAGGTCTTGTTTTTATTATTTTTTAGGGTCCCTCTTGTTTCTTGTTGATAATCCTTTTATTTCTTTCTCGAGGATCCTTGAGAGAAGCATCTTGAGGTTTTATTCTTAGGATTTCATCTTCTACCACCTTTCTTTTAACTTGTGGGCCTTTAGCCCCTTCTTCCCACTAGATAAGGTGCAACACTAGAAATAGGTCAACCTAGTGCCCAGACAAGTGTAATGGGATAGGTGAGTGGGAAACAAGATGGAAAAGTGAAACTTTGAATGGAGGGGATGATGGATTCTCAAAGACAACCCCGCGTGGCTAACCAAAACCAACAAACATGGGCTTACTAGAAAATCCTGTCAATCCACAAAACATGGTCAAGTGGGAAAGTGTAAGGTAAAAGCAGTTGTTATAAATAAAAGGAATCAGATTCATACATTCAATGGTTTTGATGATCAAAATGAAACATACCATGATACCTGAACTAATTACCTCATGAAGAAAGAACCCTCTCTGACACAAGACCAAGCCAATGGTGGTGGAGGTTGTTGTTGCTGCTGACAGGATAAAGATGTTGGAAGAGAGAAAAGGTGGGCCCTCCAGGGCCATGCTAAACTCAATCCTTCTCTCGATACTCCATGTCTAGGACCTATGGGCCTTGAGACATGATCTCCTAGTTATCCCTGAAAGTAGGGGATAACATCTGGCTCCAACTTAGGGACATGTGCTCACCGTAGAGCGCATGATAACCTCAAAATCTATATAATAACCTGCTAACCTGCTTGATCTCAAGTATAAGAATCGGTAACAAAATTGGGGTGGTAATTCCACCCCAACATATATATATGTATAGACTGAAAATGACAATCACAAGTACGAATGTGAAAGAAAACTACTTACCTATACTTACCTATTGGCTGAATGTTGGGTGTAGTCCAACAACCAGTGAAGCCAATCCAACAATGTCCCACAACACCTGCCTTTGTACTTCATCATAGACCAAAAAAGTGATAAGTCAAGCACAAAAATGTCATGGGTTAGAATATATATCATATCATCGGAGATCACAAAGTCAACTCATGGAGGTGGGTGGGAGGGAAAGAACAATGCCAAGTCAACTTGAAAGAAAAGTACTCAATCCACTTTAGAAAAGGGTAATGGAAAGTCCAAGGTCCATAATACTGACTTGAAAACTCAAAAAATTGTTTACCTAGGATGTCCTCACACTCTAAAGGGACTGACAAAGATATAGTAGGTGGCTAGAAAATTCTTAAGGGAAAGTTGAAACATCGAGATGAAAGACTTGAACTTATAGTTTTCAACCAACCCTTGGATTCTAGGGATTGCTTTAGAGGAGACTCAATACAAAAGATATACCTCCCAACTACACCCTTAATGATATAACAAGGTATGGTAATAAGAGGTGGCTAGAGAAAAAGGTCATAAGAATCCTCCTTTGGGCAAACAACGCTCTTACTCCTAGCAAGACATGAGCATAGAAGTGGTAGATAGTCATATTCATAGGATAAATCTAAGTGCTCGAAGGAGTAGTCATCAAAGTCCTCAAGGTAAGACCGAAAAAAATCAGGAGGATAAGGGGCTAGGTCATCCTTGGGTATTTGGGGAGAATCAATGAATATATCATCCCCTTGTTGCCACTGATCAAAACCAAAAGTAATATGTTGTGATAACTATGAAGGTCACAATTGGGAATTATTCTCAATGTCATAAATGGGGTTGATATCAGAACCAACCACATCCCATCTACGTCTTCCAACATGTATGAAATTGTCAATATCAACTATGTCAGTATAAGTATCATAACATGGAGGATTCAAAACATCC